>VCRD01007754.1:0-14801 GCA_006783055.1 Trinorchestia longiramus
AGGCGAAGGCGAATATGACTCCGTGGAGGCAGAAGAGAAAATGACTCCGTGGAGGCGGAGATGAAGATGACTCCGTGGAGGCGAAGGCGAATATGACTCCGTGGAGGTGGAAGAGAAAATGACTCCGTGGAGGCGGAGGGGAAGGCCACCATGACGATGTCACCCTCCACTTTAAAAGGACAAAAAAACTTGTATTGGAACTTAAAAGTTTTATTGCTGGACAGCACTACACAGTACTAGCCACAGTACTAGCCACAGCACTGCACAGCACTAGCCACAGCACTGCACAGCACTAGCCACAGCACTGCACAGAAATAGCCACAGCACTGCACAGAAATAGCCACAGCACTGGAAAACACTGCACACAGCACTGGAAAACACTGCACACAGCACTGGAAAACACTGCACACAGCACTGGACAACACTGGACACGGCACTGGACAGCGCTGGACAGCACTGAACACAGCACTGAACACAGCACTGGACACAGCACTGAACACAGCACTGGACACAGCACTGGACACAACGCTGGACACAACGCTGGACACAACGCTGGACACAGCACTGGACACAACACTGGACACAGCTCTGGACACAGCACTAGATAGCACTGGACGTGTTAAACACGGCAAAAAGAACGTCTAATTTCTCAGCTGCTGACGCTGCCACCGGACACAACTGAAGAAAAAACGTGATGTACATGCGCCATGAAAAACGTGCACGTGTTCATGACTGTAACGCGCGTGCACGTGTTCGTGCCTGTAACGCACGTGCACGTGGTTGTGCCTGTAACGCACGTGCACGTGTTCGTGCCTGTAACGCACGTGCACGTGTTCGTGCCTGTAACGTACGTGCACGTGTTTGTGCCTGCAACGCACCAAGCGCGTAAGAAATAAAGTGAGTATAAGCTTATTGCTCTGGCAGGATCCTACACTCAGTCTTACAACGCACGTTGATGCCACGCGCAGATTTCAAGACTTAACACAACACTGAAATGGAAAATATTTAATTCCTCCCCTACGCTCTGTGTTTCTTTGGAGCGCTTGAGAGACGTTATTTAGATGTCATGGGGTACGAAAGCCATTCCTTTGTCTGAACAATTATTTAAGCTATTTCGTGTGGTCTGTTTCTTTTAAGAAGCTCTGAATATGCTGGAGCTGGGGGATATTTTGAGTGCAGCTGTATGGGCGGTGCAGCTGTATGGGCGGTGCAGCTGTATGGGCAGTGCAGCTGTATGGGCAGTGCAACTGTTACGGTGGTGCAGCTGTAAGGGCAGAGCAGCTGTGTGGGCAGTGCAGCTGTAAGGGCAGCGCAGCCGTAAGGGCAGTGCAGCCGTAAGGTCAGTGCAGCTGTAAGGGCGGTGCAGCTGTAAGGGCGGTGCAGCTGTAAGGCAGTGTACGTGTTGCTCTGGCTGCATGAAAAAGAGTTGCACGTGTTGCACTGAGTACACGTGAAGCAGCACGTGTTGCACTGAGTACACGCGAAGCAGCACGTGTTGCACTTAATGCATGGAGTTCACACATCAAAGAATGTTCGAAATGTTTTTACAAATACACTTTACAAAAAAGTATGTTTTCGTTTATAAAATTTAAACCAGCGCCAGTATTCTAAAAATAAAATTTTTCGCGTTGGTTGGCGCACGTTTTTGCTCAGTAAATAATGCAACTTTAAAAATAGGTTTTTAGGAAGCCAGAAAAATATTTGCTTATTCATTTAAAACAGAAGCCTTAAAAATAGACTGGAGCTGGGAATACCACTGGGAGTCTGCTACACCATCTGTAGCACCTGCTATACCATCTGCAGCACCTGCTACACAACCTGCAGCACCTGCTACGCAGCCTGCAGCCCCTGCTACACAACCTACAGCACCTGCTACACAACCTGCAGCACCTGCTACGCAGCCTGGAGCCCCTGCTACACAACCTGCAGCACCTGCTACGCAGCCTGCAGCACCTGCTACGCAGCCTGCAATACCTGCTACACAACCTGCAGCACCTGCTACACAGCTGTAAAAAATAAAGACCAGTTCACCACATGGTACGCGGCAGAAAAATTTGTGACTTTCACCACTTAGCATAAAATTAATAATTTCAGACCTCTAAAAAATTAATAACTTCAGACCTTTAAAAAATTGATAACTTCAGACCTCTAAAAAATTAATAACTTCAGACCTTTAAAAAATTGATAACTTCAGACCTCTAAAAAATTAATAACTTCAGACCTTTAAAAAATTGATAACTTCAGACCTCTAAAAAATTAACAGCTTTAGACCTCTAAAATATTAATAATTTCAGATTAATAACTTTGTGACTTAGCATGAGACTTCTTCTTTTAGATCCTCTATTAACAATCAACTAAGTATCTAGTTTCAATGTTAATTCTAATTTTCAGATCCTTTATTAACAATCAACTAAGTACCTAAATCATATGTAGCTTGGCCTGCCTCGGCCTGCGTCTAGTTCTCTTTTATTGTCTTGCATCTAATAACTAGCATCTAGTCTCCAGTACTAGTCTGAGAGAGAAGATAACTCTAGAGCTGGCATACACAACTAAACCTTCAGTAAAACATCCAACAGATTACAACTCGCACTTCAGAGACTGCAAGGAATATTTTTTACAACGAAATAGTTCACCACGATCAAATAATTCACCGCAATCGAATAATTCACTACAATCAAATAGTTTATAACAATCAAATAATTCATTACAATCAAATAGTTTATAACACTCAAATAATTCACTACAATCAAATAATTCACAGCAATCAAATAATTCACTGCGAACGAATACAAATGCCTAAAAGGAAGAACTTGCTAAAGATGTTTCATAAAATTCAGAATCATTTCAGCTTTGAAGATGAAGCCTGAAAAAATTGATTTACATATAAGCTTTTTGTGGCACAATTAAAAAAAGATCCTGCAGTGTCAGTTCAACAATTAGCAAAAACAGATTCGCTTAAACAACTAATCGTCATCTTTAAAAGCATGAAAAAGTTCACAAATTGGAAATAAAAATTATAATATTATTCATAGGATGGCCTGATACTTCCACTTTAAATAACTAACTTTGTACTCACAAATTTCTTATGAGTTTCATGCTACTTAGAATCCATAAAACTGACTGGTACATACACTGGCTTCTTCCTTTTTCCGTAATTTTTCACATTATACTGGTTTTGTAATGGTTTACTCAGGTTTATTTTAGAGCCCATTAACACACATAAGTTAACTCGGAAATGCAGGCCTGTCAGTCCTTCAACCAGGAAGTCATGCCTACCTTACACTTAAATATTTAATAGACTTTGAAGCATAACAGAATAACACAACACCCAGGTTAGACAACTAACGTCCATAGCAGACATTGTGTGTCCACCGTTTATTGTGCTTGTTATTCTTAGCTTATTTGAGACTCACAAAAAATTCATCTCTAGCTTGAAAGAACGACAGCATCCACAAATTATCTAAGCAGTTCCATAACGTCACGCAATTCCGTGTTTGTGTGATTCTTTTGTTTATTAATCAAGAATAAAGCACATCTTTCACTGACCAAGCATAGGGCGGTCGAAGTGAGTATCTTTTTGAAGTATTTTTTGGAACCTCTTCAGTAAGGCTCGTTCATCATCCATCAATTCGAAGCACAAGAAATTAAAGCTAAATCTTTATAAGTAAAAAATTACTCCAAAACCAAAAATATGTCAATTGCTCGGTTGTTTGAATTTTGTTTTGAATTATCATTTCAGAACAAAGAAACGTTCGAGTTGGGGACCACTCATTAAACAGAGTTGACCTCTTCCGAAATTAATTCTAATATGAGAAAAAAAATTCGCTAACATAATAACATTATTAGGCAATTTTGATCGCTTGTGGGCAAATTTTTCAGCTTGACTAGTCAAGACAAGTAAGACCTGCTTGAGTTAACCTGTGGAGCTGGCAGATCATTTAACAGTGTGAACTCTGTTCTTCCACAGGAGAACATTGTGATTTTCGTGTTGATTTAGTTTGTTCATAGGGCCGTGCATGCATAATTTATGCATAGAATTGAAAGTACAAGAACATGCAAGGAAGCTTTGTCTAAGATCACTTAGAGTCCATCTAACTACTACAACTCAACATGAAATAACTCGTACTACTACTACTACCACAACTCAACATGAGATAACTTGTACTACACTACTACTACTATCACAACTCAACATGAGATAACTCGTACTACTACTACTACAACTCAACATGAGACCACTACTACTACTACTTCTACTACTACTACTACTACTACCACAACTCAACATGAGACCACTACTACTACTACTACTACTACCACAACTCAACATGAGACCACTCCTACTACTACATCATAACAAACAAGGAGGTGGTGGAAAACCCGAATGATTTAATAAACAACTATTTTTCTTCACACAAGTTTGCAAAATAAACACAATAACTAGAAACTTTCAGAAGTTCGTTTGGAAATATTTCTATGTATGTACCGCTTATTTGAAATTTAAAATTTCCTTTTCAGGAAATGAAGAAATTTTTACGAATAAATGAAATTTCATTCATTGATATTTACTTCTCTGGTACGTAAGACTCCTCATAACGATATTAGACAATCAATACATGTTTCTTATTCGATCGTGGAGTAAACAATAATTTTGTACATCATATTTCTTCTCATTACTATTCAGTAACAAAAAAATAATCTGTGACCGAAACTTTGAAAAAGAAGTCATAATTTTGTAAAAAAAAGAAGAGGTTACAACTCTGCAAGATGCCCGGGAGTTTCCTGCGGAATCCGTTATTTTTTAATATTATCCTTAATTTTACGCTACCTAACAAGTTGAAGAAAATATTTTATTCAAATAATTCCCTTGGCCTCATTGTAGAACTGCGGCTTTATTGAGACGGCAAACTGACACAAACACGAGGGAGAAAATATGAACATTCAGCACCAGTAACTCTGCCAAATACTGAGGGTAATATTCCCACTAATGCTCCCACTAATGTCCCATTAATGTTCCCACTAATGTCCCACTAATGTCCCATTAATGTTCCTACTGATGTTCCCACTAATGTCCCACTAATGTCCCATTAATGTTCCGACTAATGTCCCACTAATGTCCCATTAATGTTCCTACTGATGTTCCCACTAATGTTCCCACTAATGTTCCCACTAATGTTCCCACTAATGTTCCCNCCACTAATGTCCCACTAATGTTCCCACTAATGTCCCACTAATGTTCCCACTAATGTTCCCACTAATGTCTCACTAATGTCCCATTAATGTTCCTACTGATGTTCCCACTAATGTTCCCACTAATGTTCCCACTAATGTTCCCACTAATGTTCCCACTAATGTTCACACTAATATTCCCACTAATGTTCTTACTAAATATACCTACTAATGTCTCCCCTAATGTCCCCACTAGTGTTCCACAAATGTTCTCCCTTAATGGTCCCACGAATGTTCCCATTAACGTCACCACTAATGTTCTAAAATTCCCACAAATATTCCTACTACAATGAAAAACACGTAAATGTTTGCCTAAAAGTTGCGCCCAGATTCCATTGTTCTGAGTTCATTGAAGAGAAACCTGTACACGAATGAAGGCTGACAAATCAAGCCTGTATAAAGAAAAGGGTCAGTATTTCTACATCTACAGTCCGTGCATAAAGCTAGAGGTTGTATCTGGTAGCTTGGAAGCTGTAAGGTGAAAGACATCATTGAGGCACGACTGCTGGAGTGTTACTGGGAGTTCAAGCCTTCATCATCATCATCATCATTATTCTCTTTACAATTGTCACCATCATTCTTCTCAACACTGTCGTCGTCACTGCCATCGCCCTCATCATCATTATCATTCTTGTTACAAGTGTCACCATCATTGTTCTCACCGTTGTCGTCGTCATTACCATCACTATCATCATCATGAACATGATCATTGTCGTATATCATTGTCAATTCCAACAATAAAATCTTTATACATATTTTTCAACAATCCTGGCTATTTTCAGTTTGTTTTTTCTTTAATTCACTTAATTGAATAATGTTTTCTTCAGGTACAACAATTCTAAAACAATTTTAATATCCGTCATCATTTGAACCACTATAATTCTTAATCTTATCATCATAACCATCACTATCACCGTCACCACAATCACCAGTACAGTGTCATCACCAATAGTCTTGCTCAGTTCATTCTACAGGTCGTCCCCAAACAGAGGGGAAAAAGAAGGGTGACATCTCCAATACTCCCCCCACACAAATTACAAACAATGAATGACCTGTAGTATGACTATGATGGATCACAAACGATCTCAACAATCATCCACTCAAACCCATCTAGAATCAAAGTACATGAACTATAGAAAGTACACCTACCCAAGTACATTTTCAACTAGGGTTTAGGTCCTCTAAACTCCCTCTCCAGATGAAATCGCGCAAGAGCAATGTCTCAGTAGCAGAAAAATTCAACCATTATGTTTCACTGAAACGAGATGCGGCAACTTCCTCAGGATTATTTGTTCAACACCTTCTCTTCTTGGTGGTGGTCGGTGTCAGTAGGAAAGATATGAGGGAGAGTTTGGCACAGGGTGTGCTTAACTACAGAAGGTGAAACGGAAACGGATACCCTTCTTGGTGGTGGTCTGTACCAGCAGAAAAGATATGTGAGAGAGTTTGACACAGGAAGTGCCTAAGTACTGAAGGTGAAACGGAAACGGATACCCTTCTTGGTGGTGGTTGGTACCAGCAGGAAAGATATGAGGGAAAGTTTGGCACTGGGTGTGCTCAAGCATAGGAGGGAAACGGAAAGGGATATTAGAAGGAGAATAGAAATGAGCCTATTGCGCGCAGGTTTTGAGTAGTACAGGTCTATCCATAAAGTTTGTTTGTGGGTGGGGCTAAACCCTTCTTGGGCGACGTGGTTGACAACTTATGCCCCCACGGCGTAGCATGGATACTCGGAAACAGACCAGTTACGTGGTGCATTGGGACTGGTCTGATGGGTCTACTGACTTTAGTTCATGTATAACACCTTGTCTAGGGACTACCCTGTGTACTGTACTGCTCCTCATCTACTTTGCTACAGAAGTTTGGCACTACATTCAAGATTCAGTCTAAGTCTATTATGCAATAACATCAACGGACATATAAAACAGCATCACCACCACATCACAAGACATCCAGATGCTATGTTCGTTATCTGCTGTGCAACTTATACGACTGATGCAGACTTGCAATCTCTTGAGGATACGGATGCCTTACTCTTGACATCCCGGATCTCAGCTACTCCAAATGACTTGTAAGAAACGCAAATCACGAGTCAATCTTAAATTGCATCTCAAACTGACGTCGAGGCTCAAAAATTTTTGTTTTCATCACTTCATCAGAAACTCATAAAATCTCATAAAAGTTAGGCGCTGCAACTTTCTCATTCCTTAAGAAGTCTAAGATGAATTTAACATTAAGTTACATATTTAAAATAATTATTTGGGTTGCTTATACATTTATTTTTAGTTAAAATTTTGGCACATCTTCTATTTGTTTAATATAACAAATGTACATGGCTGGGCTCAACAAGGATAGCAACCCTGTAAAGGTCACAACACGCAGGATAACAAGTGACTGAAATATACTTATCTCTACTGGTGTGACTACGACTAGCTAATCTAAGTGTACCTAGTTTCTGTATAGCAAACAATGGGTTAACACGTGATTAATAGGTATACTTTTCCTGTTATTTGCTTAAATTAGCAAAATTAGCAACCAAGAAGTGTGGGTCATCAAAGCTCGCGCTCCTCGTCTCTCTTTAACAGTTCACCCTACTGCGGAGAGAGGGGAAGGAGAGGCATACCTAACATATCGTCGACTGATCTTTTCTTTCCTGTGATCCAGTCTGGCAAGATCACGTGTGGTATCACGGATACTTCTTTGCCTTCATTTCTCTCCACAGGAGAGAGATAAATTTGTGGCAATAAGCTAAGGGATATTTCTGTTATTGCCTGTAATTGCAGTGTTCGCTAACTGCTCCTGTGACTGTCAAAAGAAAAAGAAATTCCGTCTTGCCCATTCTCTAAAAAGTGCCTGCAGTTGGCAAAAGAAGCGCTAGAAGTCCATGGTGCATTGTGATCCCTCATCGCCACATGACACAACTGATGTCAACTAGAGAGACAAGCCCAGTCGCACGAAGATCGAGTAGGGAGTTCAGTGCCTCAGATGCTTCAATTTTTCCATCAAAAACTTTCCCTTCCTTTACATATTGTAGCTGCAATCACAAGCTAGAGTCACTGGGCTCTAAGCAATTTCCTAATTGCACGCAGAACATGCAGTATGGACGTTGCTCAGACACCGTAATCATCACCAGGCGTCTAATAAAAATCTAACGTGAGCTTTTGAAAAGTTTAGAATCAGTTCTTAAAGCTCTATTTTATCCACCACACGAAGCAGGCATGGGAGAGATTCACACTTAACGATACTGCTGAAAGAAATTTTTCTCGATGATTAATTTCAACATAAATATATTCCGCTCTTAGAAAAAAGTTATGATTTTTTAATATCTGTATTATAAATGCAAAATACTCAGTGTATCTACTGATCAATTATTCTTATTTTTGAGTTTTTTGATGCTTCCATATCAACGAGGCCAAGGACGTACATAAAAACGCACCTGACAATGCGTTGATTTTCTAGACATTGAAGTTCATCCACACCGTGAAGAGGGTTTTGTTTTAACTTCTATTAATTCAATTTTCAGGTGTTCAGTATTTTTTAGTGAACAAATATCATCCATTACTTCCAGTTTCCAACACATGGACACCTTTGTACTCACCGAAGACATTCAATGTACGTGAAAATTTTATTTTATCACGAAATTCAAATCGCAGTTTTGAGACATGCCTCGCTCAGCACCTGGTGGTCCACTTCAGACATTGAAGGGCGCTGGTAACTTCATGTCTTCTTGTGACCCTCCAGACTCAAACTTGGACTGCCTGAGCAGTTGGTGCCTCCTGCCAGTCTCACTGCGTGAGCTAACGAACTTATGACGCATTGCATCTGAGGGACTGCGCCCTGACACGCTGCGGGTTGAAGAAGCCCGTTGTGATGACTGCAAATGTGGCGAGTTGTGGCGATGGTGATGGTGTTGACTGTGATGGGTGTGGTGGTGGTGACGCTTGTGGTGAGAGGAAGCTGTGTCAATGGTCTCACTTCGCTTAACCTTCCTGCTGGCACGCGGTCGTTTGGAACCTTCTCTGAAGGATCCCCCTGTGGGGAGTCTGTGTAAGTACAAAGCGTCACGGGACCCAGAGGTCTCCCTCGACCACCCCAAGGCACTCAGAGACCCGTGCTCGGCTGTCGAAGTTTGTTTATCGACTTTGAAACTCTCCTGCCCTGCAGAATGCAGCGTAGCTTCAGACTCAGCTGCTGCTGCAGTCGCTGAAGACTCTCCGATGGAGGACAACTCTTCTTCGATGTTGGTGGCTCTCGCGCTGGGAGACCTCGAGCTGTCCCGCACCATGAGGGTCACTGCACACTGAGGCAGGTGCAGGTCCAGGGCCAGGTTCGAGTCGTGGTCAGGTTGATGGACTGCTGTCGCTGATGCTCCAAGTTCCATGTCTTCTTCTCCTCTTCGCTGACCTGCGAAAGCTGATAGTGCTGACGTGCATACCTCTCGAATTGCAGGGTTGTCTACAGACATCGTCTGACGAGGGAGGACATTTGTAGATAGACGTCTTTCTTGAGGACGAGGAGCACACACTCGAAGAATCCGAGGTGCTTCTACTCCTGCTTGCCGCTTATCTTCTTGCAAGCAGTCAGGCGCAAGCGACGGGGCCGAGGGACATTTGATCAAGTGTTGAGTGTTCTTTTGATCATAATACTCAGCTGAAGAGTCCACGCTCTTCTGGAAAGTCTTTGAAAATTTTATGAAAGCCAGTGTCATGGCCTTCCTGTTGAACTCCTTGTTACAGTGTGAGTTATACGAGCCACTCGTGTACATGCCCTGAGTGTCCCATTTGGTCTGGGCTGCTGTGTGCCGGATGCTGGGGTTGTCCTCCTTAACAACAGGTTTCTCAGGAAAAGTTTTTCTGAAGCGAGCAGGCACGATCTTGGCAGCGCTGTCGCGGGCTTCGAATGTCATCACGCACGCTGCTACGATCACAAAACCTGAAAATAATTCATAACATCAATTCAACCGTCCAAATTCCCCAACTGATATATACATCCTAATCATTATAGTGCCCGCAATCAATCATTATATGTAGTCGGGTCGATTGGCAGGTATGAGGACATTTTTGGTTTTGTTGTAGTTGGTACGAAGTGAAAATGTAGTTCAAAAAGCTGATGAAACTAGTCAATATGGGTGAGGTCCTTCGCAGGGCAGAAATATGACAGACGACCTGACATAAGTATTAGACAGATACCTCGTATATAACATCTCAATATTAAGACCTGCTTTTGTATGATCTATATATTTATTGGAATCAATCATTTGTCGTAACGACGAACATACGGAGCCAAGTAAACGTAGAGATGTGAGTACCTGAGATGGCATATCTGCTGCCTAACGCAGATGTTCCGTACAACAGAATTTAGTTCTAATCGAGTTTGTAAAAACTCAGTCCCGAATCACATTCACAGAACATTTACTCAACCGGAGCTACTGTGTCCCTCGTAGTCCCTACTAGTCCTAATTCCTACTACTCCCTCCCAGTCTTACTGCCTATTTCTCCCTTTAAATCTTACTCCCTAAAGATCCCTCACGACTCCTAGCAACCTACAACACTCACTTTGATCTAGCGTCCCCTAGTCCGTACCAGTCTCGATGACCTGATGATAACATTGTGCTGCCTCAAAAGCCCTAATGCTGTCTGAGACACTCCCTTGCTTTAGTAGTTCCCTCAAGAGAACTACTCCCTCATTCTTCCCACATAGGTAGTCCCACTGACAGTGTCCACTGCTCTACACTTGTGTGCTGCAGTTTCTTGCGTTTTGTTATAGTTTTAATGAAAAGTTCACATGAGGAACAATTCATGTGCTGCAGTTTCTTGCGTTTTGTTGCAGTTTTAGTGAAACCACAAGCAAGGAACAAGTCATGTGTCGCAGTTTCTTGCGTTTTGTTGCGGTTTTACTGAAAGGACAAGTGAAAAACAAGTCACGTGCTGCAGTACCTCCAAAGCCCATAACGATGGGGCCGATGTAGGCAAGTTTGTTGAGGCCCATGTCTCTGTAGGGGAAGTAGCTCTGGATGGCCACCGGCACCTGCCCAACAACTCACAGTTAACTTACCAAAAAATCCAAACTGATGGAGATTTTATGGTATTAACTTCCAAGAATCCCAACTGGTGCAGATTTTATAGCATTAACTTCCTAACCTTTCTTCATATTTATAGACATATAAATATATTTCAGAACAAATCCCTTCTCAAGACCAAATTTGTTTACGACGAAGTCGGTGTTCTTGTTAAATTCAATGTTTCAATTTTGAAGATTTAGTTACGAGAAAAAACGGGCATCAACTTGCCACAATAATACACCACAGAACACAAGCGAATATTTGACCGCATGTAAATTCCACGGTCCCTTGATGAACTTTTACTATCACTCACCACTTTCTCACCGCCGTTTGGGCCTTCAGTGTCTGCTGGGGAAGGTTCAACCTCCCCTCCTCCTCCCTCTGGCCACCCAATCCCCTCTCCTCCCCCCTCATCCTCTGCACCATCTTCTTGATGGTTGGACTGCGGGTGGGGAGGTCGTCCTCCCCTCATGTGAGGAGGTGAATTCACTGGCCGGTGTGACCCCGTCTTGTTGGATGTCACCACAACCCCAAGGTGAGGGGCGTGAGGATGCATGTCAAGGAATGAAGAGGAGGGAGGGGAGGGGGTTGGGGGAACATCAGGGAGAGGGGAAGTTCCCAACATGCCCTCGGAGGCCGCCAAATGTCGCAGCTCTTCCTCCTCAGCGAAGTAGCCTGAAGGCGAGAGGGGAGAGGGGTGATGGGAGTAGTCATAGGGTGCAGTAAAATAAAATTCAGTAAAAAACACGCGAATTTTTTCACATGTGGGTCCACTAGTTTTATACCAAATAGCACAAACTTAAGAAACATGCCTTCGTATCCTGTCAACTAGCATGAGGTACAGAAGGATTCTACTATATAATAATAAACAATTTGTGGTTTGTAGGTTGGTCCGTCTCTCTGTGACGCTCTTAAGGATTTAGATAGGAGGAAATTCGGTAGGGCATACATGTATTGTAAGCATTGTATTGTGGATACCAAATGCACATTCTTCAGTGTGGAAACTAATTCTTCAATGTGTAGACAGTTCCGGTGGAAATTCCACGACAGCTTTGATTAATTTTAAATTATTATAGAGATGAATGCATTCACGATTAACAACGAATTAGAGTGTTTCAAATGAATAATTTTTATTAATTTTCTTCAGAACTTCCTTTCTGCATCTTATCTACCGATAACATGGCCGTGTTAGAAATCTGGCCTCAGTTTATTACGAACTATTAAGCATCATTTTATTCTTTACATCATTGACGTTACGTTCATGAGCTTCATCATGACCTTCATCACCATCAGGCACATCAGGCAAATCAGGCATATCTTACTTTCCATTACTTGTGACAGGCACATTAAGTACACTTCATATCCCAAATCTTGGGCCAAGCACATCAGGCACATCCCACATCTTATGACAGTCCCGCCAGGCGCATCCCACAACTTGTGCCAATCACATCAGGCACAGCCCACAACTTGTGCCAGTCACATCAGGCACAGCCCACATCCCACATCTTGTGTCAGTCACATCAGGTACAGCCCCCATCCTACAACTTGTACCAGACACAGAGTCAGGCACATCCCACATCCCACAACTTGTGCCAGTCACATCAGGCACAGCCCACATCCCACGTCTTGTGACAGTCACATTAGTCACAGCCCACATCCCACAACTTGTGCCAGTCACATCAGGCACAGCCCACATCCTACAACTTGTGACAGTCACATCAGGCACAGCCCACATCCCACAACTTGGGCCAGACACAAAGTCAGGCACAGTGGCGCGTGCTGCAGCAGTGTGCCGGAAACTATCACGGCACGTCAACGAAAATTAAAAGCAAGCACAGGCAAACTCAAACACACAAACACAGGCCCATCCTCTGCAGCTACTGCTTGCCACATAAACTGCCTCTGTGCTCTGTATATTGTTAGTGACTCTGTGTATTGTGAGTGACTCTGTGTGGGGTGTGTACCTCTGTGTCGGATGTGTATCTCAGTCTGGGGTGTGTATCTCTATGTATTGTATGGATTTCTGTTTCGGGTGTATCTCTGTGTGTTGTGTGTGGATCTCTGTGTGGTGTATAGTGTGTGTGTATCTCTGTGAGGTGTACAGGTACAGTTTATACATCTCTGTATGGTATACAGTATATGTATTTCTGCGTAGTGTATGGTGTATGTATCGCTGCGTAGTGTTTAGTATACGTATCTCTGTGTAGTGTATAGTGTGTGTGTATCTGTGAGGTGTAGAGTATATACAGTATATGTATATCTTTGTGTGGTGTATAGTATATATATTTATGCGTAGTGTAGAGTAGATGTATCCCTGCGTGGTGTATAGTGTATGTATCTTAGTGTGTTATATGGTGCATATCTGTGTGTAATATTTACTGAGAGTACGTAAGTTTGTAGGTATAATTGACGGCGTTCTCAATACACTGCAATACTGAGATTCTTTATGCAGCGTTAGTGTCTCGTGCTTCTCTACGTAAACCAGGTGTGAAGGAGTGAATTATTCTCGAGACACGAGACCACAACACACGAGACCAACAAAACAACACACGAGACTAACACTACAACACACGTCTCCTGCACGTCTCAGCACCTACCCACACCACAACACACGTCTCCTACACGTCGCAGCACCTGCCCATACGACAACACACAATTTTCCTACACGTTGCATTTTTCTTAGTCACAGCACCTGCCCACACAACAACACACGTCTCCTACACAACACATGTCTCCGTCTCCTACACGTCACAGCACCACCTCACGCCCCACCTATGGTTGCCATGGCAGCCCCGATGATGATGAGGACGGTGCCCAGTGTGAGGGCACGGCAGGCACTCCAGAGGCAGCTGGTGGTCACTTTACCCTTGACGGCCTGCAGGCTCCACTGCCTTCTGGCCTGCGACCTGCGGGGGAACAGGGAGCTGCCACCCTCAGACGAGGGGGCGTCGCCCCTCTTTGGACCCCCACTGAAGATGTTGAGGTTACGGCACAGCTGGTGACCTGAAGGTGATGTGGTGTCAGGTCGGCTGACAATAATGTTCTGTCAGATAACTTTTGTTAGCTGAAAAAACTTTTGTTAGCTGACTGGCTGACAAAAGTTAGCTGGCTGGCTGACATGTGTTAGCTTGCTGGCTGACGTGTGTTAGCTGACTGGCTGACAAAAGTTAGCTTACTGGCTGACATGTGTTAGCTGGCTGGCTGACATGTGTTAGCTGGCTGGCTGACGTGTGTTAGCTGACCGGCTGACAAAAGTTAGCTGGCTGGTTGACATGTGTTAGCTGGCTGGCTGACAAAAGTTCGCTGCCCGACAAAAAAATAGCTGACTGGCTGACAAAAATTAGCTGGCTGCCTGACAAAAGTTAGCTGACTTCCTGATATGATATACAGGGTGTCCATAAAGCCTCTTTACCATTTTTTTTCATTAACCGGTGGCACGACGACCTAGGCTTCGGTCTGGGTTGTCCGAAATGCCTGAGCACTGTGTAGTTGGAGGAGTGGCATTTGGTTG
>VCRD01007756.1:0-20046 GCA_006783055.1 Trinorchestia longiramus
GGGGCACACAACGCGGGGCACACAACGCGGGGCACACAACGCGGGGCACACAACGCGGGGCACACAACGCGGGGTACACAACGCGGGGCATAACGCAACGTAGCTATTTGTTACGATTCCGTCATACCAATGAGGAAGAAAAAAATTAAATTGATGCAATAACTAATTTCTAATCACAAAAGCTTTGAACATTAGAAATAATTCAAATGAAGCAATACAATGCAGGCGAACAGAAAACCTACGAATTTTGCAGCAACAAAATCCGTAAAAAAGCTAAAAATGTTCAATGCTGATCTGCTCTAATTGATGCTAACCATTAAAAGTTCTGTAAAAAATAAATCAATTCTTAATCCCAGCTTTCAGAATAACAAATGATGCACGACCTACTATCTATAAAACACGGTGACTTAGTACTCTAATGAATGCATTGCTGTCGAGTAAATCCAATGGAACAGTTTTAACTCTTTCGCTACCGTTGGGTTAATATGTCCCAAACAAACCGTAAAATTTATTCCCTTTAGTCCCATATTCTAAATGTTTCGTTCAAAATTACGGCAAAATTACATGTGGATTATTAAAGTTTAGTGGTAATTGACGAAATATTTTGATCAGTATGAAAATAATTTGGTCGTGAAAGGGTTAAGGTGTTCGCGTCTCATGCAGAAAAACTGACCACATACACTGAATGTATGCATCTCTTACTGAATCACGCGTGAAAACTACGCGTCTTATGAAAAATAGGTCAAGGACAACTGTAACACAATTCGTACGCGTTTTATTCATTGACATCGCATTTATTCATCGCATTTATTCATTGACATGTATTTCAATGGCAGTGAGTAACATTCACACAGAAGTAGGTTATGTTGCCACGGTAGTTGTTTTTTACCCAGTTGTGGGGTACACCTACACGGTAGTTGGTTGTGTTGACCCAGTTGTGGGGTACACCTACACGGTAGTTGGTTGTGTTGACCCAGTGGTGGGGTACACCTACACGGTAGTTGGTTGTGTTGACCCAGTGGTGGGGTACACCTACACGGTAGCTGGTTGTGTTGACCCAGTTGTATGTACATCAACAACAACATACAATTGCTGCATCAGTAGATACATTCGCTGTATCAGTAGATACATTCGCTGTATCAGTAGATACATTCGCTGTATCAGTAGATACATTCGCTGTATCAGTAGATACATTCGTTGCATCAGTAGATACAATTGCTGCATCAGTAGATACAATTGCTGCATCAGTAGATACAATTGCTGCATCAGTAGATACAATTGCTGCATCAGTAGATACAATTGCTGCATCAGTAGATACAATTGCTGCATCAGTAGATACAATTGCTGCATCAGTAGATACAATTGCTGCATCAGTAGATACAACTGCTGCATCAGTAGATACAATTGCTGCATCAGTAGATACAATTGCTACATCAGTAGATACAGTTACAGACGATTATTCATGACAGAATTGACCTCCACAAGGTTTATGATACAGTGAAAACGTAGAAAAAAATTCGGGATTCAGAAAAAATTCTTCGGTCGTAAAAATTACACCAGAAAAAAACATCTAACAAGATAAAGATTTTTTCTGATAACGGTCCCGAGTTTTTATAAATAGCGGCAATACCACAAATACAACACAAAGTGGGGCGGCAATACCACAAATACAACACAAAGTGGGGCGGCAATACCACAAATACAACACAAAGTGGGGCGGCAATACCACAAATACAACACTGAAAGTGGGTGCAATCAGAGTCCATTTTTTCTTCAGTCTATCCCGCACAACATAATTTAAGCTAATAAAGATGCAAAAGTAATACTGAACGACCCGAAGCATTTCATAAATTGAATTATCCATTGGTGCACAAAAAATATACTTCATTTTTAACGCATTTCAAGAAGTACACGAGTCGTAGCCACCGCTATATTCTTGTCCGCTATTTCAAAACACACCCGATATTTTTTTGTGACAAAAGACGTCGCAATCCTACCAAATATTTTGAACCCATTTTAAAAATTCCCAACAATAGCGTCTACAGAAGACTCGTCGCTTCCAGCGGCCATGTTTTCAAGCGTCATTTCCGTACGAGAGCCAAAATACGAGAAGCTCCATTCAGTATCGAGGAATATATCGAGAAATTTATTAATAGTGCTGGTGAAAGGAAATCATTCCAAGATATGTAAGAGGGCATGGAATATTTTTTAAAAGCTTTACTACTTCACAAGCTGGAATTTCTTGAGGAGTACGGCAATTATGCGTACTGAACACCGATGGGTAAAGCTGGATAAACTGTCTTGTCATTTACTCACTTAGTCTTCTTCGGACCTGATAGAAGAAACAGATACAACGCTCTGCTGAAAGTAGTAGGCCTGCATATGCATATAGCACCAATATAAACAGTGCAATTATGCATATCCTATTCTTCAACAATTTTATTGGTATTTTTTTCGCTTTTTTTAACTTTTGGGAAGTAATCAATATTGGTAAAACGATAAAAAAGTATTAAAAAGAAACAGAACAAGAAATTTGCACTATAAGACCAAGTCATAGACCAACAAGAAAATGATCGGTTATAGATTATGGTAACACAAGATAGTTCCCTTCGAAATTTGACGGTTTAAATTTGATTAATGTAAAATTATTATAGAAACGAACGTATTAAACATTTACGTCAAATTATTGTTTTCAATGAATATTTTTCATGAATATAAACAGAACTTCTATTCTGTCTCTTATCTACCGATAATATGGCCTAGATAGTACCCGTTGAAATTATTTGGGTTAAAAGTGAACAAATTAGGGATCTATGAAATAAAAAAACTTTTCAGTTGTACCCGTGGTACTATCAGAATCTGAATGTTTTTTATGAATGTATACAGAACTTCCATTCTGTATCTTATCTACCGATAACATATGAGAGAAGGAAGCTAACAACAGAAAAAAGGATGTATTTTATAGTGACCCAGCGCCTTTGTTATCCACAATACGATGCTTGTAATACATGCATACCCGTTCTGATTTCAATTCAATAATTTTTCTTCAGTAATAGGTAGGAAGTAATGGCACGGACACACACACACACACACACACTCAGTGTTACCAAACTTAACCAACAACAGCCAACATTACGGGTTGTATTAGGCTGTTACAAAAATAATGGCCGCTCGAAGGTCTGGAAGGCTTCTGAAATCAGCCATTATTTTTGTAACAACCTAATAGTTCAGTATTAGCAGACCTACACTTAAGAAACACTAATTCTCGATGGTATACTGAGCAGCAGATACGCTGTGAGCCAACTCTGTGAGGCGTTGTGAGCACACGCAGTGAGGAGAGCTTAGGAATCCTGCAAGGCACCACGGAGAAACTTTTACCTCAGCTGTACTTGCACGATTGACGAAATTTAGTGTATTCCGTGTATCTAGGATACAGTTCATCAAGTCACGTTTAGCTTGCTTTGACGAGCACGTTTAACACGTTGCCTCCGATTGCCTGATTGGTGTAAAACTTCACTTTGTACGCATAGTCACTAGAAGGATCTGAAAAAATTACAGAACCTAACCTAAGTGGTACACATACGTCCCACTTCGGAGTCAACGTGTTAATTTGCTCTGAAGAGCACGTTTAGCTTGCTATGACGAGCACGTTTAACTTGCTTTGACGAGCACGTTTAACTTGCTTTGACGAGCACGTTTAACTTGCTTTGACGAGCACGTTTAACTTGCTTTGACGAGCACGTTTAACTTGCTTTGACGAGCACGTTTAACTTGCTTTGACGAGCACGTTTAGCTTGCTTTGCGTCATTGACAAGCAACCGTTGTGAGCCACAAACCCAACTCCCACAATCAACGTCGAACAAAAAAAACTAAAAAATTCTTACAACCAGAGTCGCAGCAAAATGAATTAAGTGTACATTCTCACCAGAACAAGGCATTTTAAAAGGGTATCAGCGTAAAAAAATAACACGGACATCAAAACTCTCGAAGTTTGTAAGAAAAGTCGAGTGACATGTTTAGATCAACTTTGTTTTCAGTTGCGAAAATTCGCTCACAGCTGTGTGTGTAGAGGCGAGAGTTTGGGTGGGAGACAGAGTGTCGCTGGTCCTTTTAAAGAAATGACAAAAACTGTGCCAAATTTCCCCCGAGATGTGAAAGAGAGCAAAAATGTGATCGAACGAGCGAGGCCTAGAGGCTTTCTTTCCGGACGTCAACACTAGAATAGCACTTACGAAATTAAATTCTAGTGTACAGCACTCCAGCAACACCTTCAATCAGAGCTTGAGGTGACAACCTAACCTTATAACGACTGGCATTTTTTGACTGAACAAAATGTTGTGTGAATTAACACGTTTGTTGCGATTGCCTAGCCGGTGCAAATCTTTACTTTGTACACATAATCACTAAAAAACTTGGAAAAAATTACAGAACCTAACCTAAATGACCCACCGGTGGGTCGCATCGCAACAAACGTGTTAAGACTTATCTATACTAGTTTTCCATGTGATTTCACTTAATTTTAGAAGAAAGCGTTCCGAACATATGACTACACCAGCAATATTATTATTATTACACCAGCTACACTAATATTTGGTATCACCAGCTTGGTCGACTGGTGAGCGAGTCTGCTTGCGAGCGGGAAGACCCGGGTTCGAATCCCGCTGCCGACATGGTTGACGCGGCTAGAAATACGGCATGGGACTTGGGTAAACAACCGAATAATTATCGAAGTAATTATCCGACCCAAGAATGGGCCAGATGGTTCGTTCCTATAGCCTCATTCTATTCTACAGTGAACTATTTTTAATGTGTCTATTGTACGACAGTGGTATCATAGGGTTTAATTTTTGTACAGCTAGAGTACACTGCATTTTTTGTATGTACATTACATACATGCACTACAGGACACAGTTTGTGTTCATGTACAACGGAATACAATTTTAGATCCTACCTCGCCACTCATGTGAACGTAGAAAAAGCAATATTGAAAGAAATGTTATTGCATTTAGGTATGCATGAAAAATACAATGGTTTTTAAAACAATGTCAAGATCTTGAAAGTAGTCATCGTGCCTCCCGTAACTATTCGTAGTATGTTTTAAAACTATGATATTTTCCTAATACTAAAACATCCCATTCATTTTATTGCCATACAACATTTTCATTTCAGAGCATTAACTCTGAGACTGTAACTCCAAAACTTCATTTGAACGTAGTTCCTCCAACACATGTTGTCAAACTTGTTAAAATTGCGTGACAGCCCATGAAGTCCGTGCCTTTCCACTGCTCCTCAACCGAAAGGAAACTTACGCTCCACGCATCGGTCAATTGCCATCCATCTATCCATCCATCCATCCACTTCAATCTGTATCGCTAAATCGGTAGGCACTCGACCAAAAATACTGATGTGCTAAAAGTAGTGATGTGCTGAAAACAGTGATATGCTCAAATCAGTGATTGGCCAAAGACAGGGTTGTGGCAAAATGAATTTCACGTCTAATTAAGAAGTTCGTTTTGTCGTAAGCTTTATTCCTGAGCCACTAACAGTCCCTTCGTAGAAATCAATATTCAGCGCGTACGATAAATGTTCAGTATAATAAATTTTTGGTTGTGTTAAAAACGAAAGAGCTACAGCGACACCAAAAAGAGTTGCCGATGCTGCATCAAACATATGATTAAAAAACTTCAAGAATGGAAGATATTTAAGCAAACTTTTTCGTCCAAATTTCGGCGGTGATCCCCTCACCTTGCAGGTTTTAGTTGCCATTGAGGATGAACAGAACCCACTCATTTAAATCACTGTTTCTATTCAATAATCTGTCACAGTACGTGTACGAACATTAGACTTCTTTCCAAAAAGTGTGGAACAGTTCAGAAGTGAATAAAGAGACTGATAGTGTTTATATAACTAAATATTTTGAGCAACGCTTCATTAATTTTCACATAGAACTTCCACTCAGTAAAGTTACTTAATTACATCCTGTTATGAACGCCACTCTAGCACAAGATCATTTAACTAAAGTAGCACTTCTTAACGCAGTCAAGCATAGATGCTAAAACTTGGTGAGCTTCCTGGTCGAAAACAAGATCATTACTTGATTTGATGGACAGTGCATCACTACAGGATCTTTACTTGATTTGATGGACAGTGCATCACTACAGGATCTTTACTTGATTTGATGGACAGTGCATCACTACAGTATCTTTACTTGATTTGATGGACAGTGCATCACTACAGGATCTTTACTTGATTTGATGGACAGTGCATCACTACAGGATCTTTACTTGATTTGATGGACACTGCATCAACACGTGTGCAAACATCCGTCTGTTTCAAGTAAAATTGAAACACATCAATACTGAAAACATGCACATGCACTTCGTACCACAGCTACGCATTTACTTGGATTTTATTCGGTCAATTAAATGGTCATTGATTGGACATGTCTGACCGCTGCTCGTATAGCTAGGATATGTTCAAGTCCCCCCAGAAAAAATGTCCCGAAAAATACTTCCCTGTTGGTGTTCAGGGCTTCACAGTTTTTACATCAACTTCAGGAAGTTGTTTCTCACTATAAAACAGCGTAATTTTCTTCAAACCTAAACACAATCCTACTGCTACCACCACCAGCTTGGTCGACTGGGGAGCGAACCCGCTTCCGATGCGGGAAGACTCGGGTTCGAGGCCCACTGCCGCCGTGGTCATTTTGTGTATGACCACCGGCGGCTAGGATTACGGCATGGGACTCGGGTACCGACCCAAGAATGAGTCAAAAGGCTCGTTCCTATCGCCTCATTCTATTCTATTCTTTTCTATTCTATTCTATTCTATTCTATTCTATTCTATTCTATTCTATTCTATTCTATTCTATTCTGCTGCCACCATAGCCAAGTGGTTCTGTGCTTGTGTTTCTAGGTCCCTGGTTTCCAGCGTTCGCTTCCACATGTTTTACTAAAATTTTCTGTTTGTGATGTAGCGACCAGGAAGGCTGACTAACTGACTTAAACCTATTATATCCTCTACCCTCCAGATTATCGTAACGTGATCCTACGAATCTCTACCTCACATTACAAGATGATAATTCACTCTCGGCCAAATCCAGTAAAATCTACAACGAGAAAATGCTAAAGTAAACCATCCAAACTTACCAAGACCTCATCACCTCAAAAAAAAACTAGTCGGCAAAAATGAACACGAACACAAAGGTCTTTAAAAAAGGCAATTGCCTCCTCGTAGACTAAGCACAAATCAAACTAGGCTCCTGGAATGAGGGACACGAAACCCGTTCCTGAGATCCAGAGACCGAAAGAAGTCTCGAGAGAAAGAAGGATTGAAGAGCCAAGATTGTAGCGCTACTCTCAAACTAGTACAGGGTGTCCATAAAGTCTCTTATAAAAGTCTCTCATAAAGTCTCAACAGCACCTCTTTCACAAACAGGATCCCTGAAACACACAAATCCAAAATGTGATTAAAAACTTTAATAAACACTGAATACAAAAAAACAAATCTGAATAAAATATCTTATCAATTGCAATTGTAATAAATTTTTGAAATTGTAAAGAGACTTTATGGACATCCTGTATATTGGAAACACAGCCTGTCATAATTCTCATGATGCACTCATCCATAAGAACTCAAATTTACTTTATGTAAGAAACGCATTCGTTTATTTTATGATGAAGATTCAAAGAAAAACAATATACATTACTGCTCACTGAACAGAAAGCATACTACTTTTCAGCTTAACATTAATAACAGTAATATTTTTCAAACAATAATGATAATGCTCATGTTTTTGATCACAATAACGCTGGATTAATAACACTGATAACATCAGTCATGACAATAGTAATACATGTACAGGGCGTCCAAGTGTTACGGTACCCGAGAACCAACTGAAGCAACTCAAAAATTGGGCTTTGTTTTTATACAGGTATCCACAATACAAAGCTTAAAATACAAGTAATGCATGCATTGTATTGTAGATACCATAATACAAACTCAAAATCCTATTTTGGAGTTGCTTCAGTTGGTTTTCGAGTCCCGTAACACATGGAGACACTGTATAAAAGGTGGCACAGCGAATGAGAAGCAAAATTTCCAAGTATCCCAGTAGAAACCAGTGAATGTCGAAGTCAAGCATTCTAAAACGAACGTTGAGTACAAAAAGGGAAATTACGAAAGGGGAATCTTACAGCAAGTCTACCCAGTTTAAAAGTATTCACGTATTTTCACCTGTAATCAATGATGAGTGTAGAAAGCTGAGACTTCGATGAATTAACCCTTTAACGACGAAATTATTTTCAGACTGATCAAAATATTGCGTAAATTACCACTTATCCTCACTCATTTTCACGTAATTTAACCGTAATTTAGATCGAAACATTTAGAACATAGGACTATAGTTAATGATTTCTAATGGACTCCACCTATCATACTATATATAGTATATGTATAGTATGATCGGCAATAATGAGTTACTTGCCTGATGCTTTAAAGCTCAAGCACAGCAGTCACAACACATGAATGCGTTAACATCAAAAAATGCTCACCAGACAAGGAAAAAGAGTAATGCATGAACAGAAAGATATAGTTCATAAATACCTACAGTAAACCTTCAGGATAGCAGACCAAAGAACGTTCATTAGAACCGGCATATACAGGCCTTACAGTACTGTGCTTAAATCTTGGCATAGATACAAAAATAATTTATTACATTTAAAAGAAATAATATGAGACACTTAAATTGTAAACATTTGGAAAGACTTAAAAACGACGAGAAGAAAATTCTGCAAAATGTAGTCATTGAATCGCCAAACTTTAATATTTTGCATCATAAGTCTGCGGAAAACACTACAAGTATTTCAGTAACTTTGTCCCAGATAAATCTCCAAAATGCCACCCTATTTTCGGCTACAAGTCCACGGTAAATGCTACGAGTATTTCAATTCCTTTGTCCAAAATAAATCTTAAAAATCCTGTCACATACTCAAGCAGCCTCCAATGCAGCGGTAAATACGATACAAGCTCCGATGCAGCTGTATATTAGAAGTTCCTCGGTTACAGCTGCAAACACGAAACAGCCTCCGCTACAGCTTTAAACATGAACAAGCCTCCGTTACAGCTTTAAAAATGAACATGCCTCCGTTACAGCTTTAAACATGAACAAGCTTCCGTTAAAACTGTAAACATGAAACACGAAGTAGCCTCCGTTATAGCTGTAAACACAAAATAGTATCCGTTACAGCTGTAAACACGAAATAGCCTATGTTACAGCTGTAAATACGAAGTAGCCTCCATTACAGCTGTAAACACAAAATAGTATCCGTTATAGCTGTAAACACGAAGTAGCCTCCGTTACAGCTGTAAACACGAAATAGCCTCCGTTACAGCTGTAAACACGAAATAGCCTATGTTACAGCTGTAAATACGAAGTAGCCTTCGTTACAGCTGTAAACACGAAGTAGCCTCTGTTACAACTGTAAACACAAAGTAGCCCTTGTTACAACTGTAAACACGAAATAGCCTCCGTTACAGCTGTAAACACAAAGTAGACCTTGTTACAGCTGTAAACACGAAGTAGCCTCTGTTATAACTGTAAACACAAGCTAACCTCCGTTACAGTTGTAAACATGAATTATCCTCTGCTACAGATGTAAGCCTCATAAAGCTCACAATGCACGCATGCAAAATGCAAATTATGGAAATGGAGATGTATTTCTAATTAGAAATGTGAAGTTCGTGGAGTTGAACTCGCGAGACAACAAAGATGCATGCTCATTAAATAGAATAACGAGCTATATATTAACAACTCATAAAAAACAAGCTAGATATTATTAACTCATAAAAAAGAATGAAATCAAAAAATGAACACAGCGATGCACTAACAAGGCATAGTTCAATAAAAACAGGACGGATGTTTTTAAAAAAAAAGAACACTATTCTGGGACATTTTCCTCCAATTGTTTTTTAATCACAGCAGTAGCATAAAACTGTTCTGTATTTCAAACGAAAACAGAACACAAGCCACTTAAAAGCAACGAAGGCAGTAAAAATAATTATTATATGTATAAATAAATTATTGTGATCGTGCATTTATATTTAGTTATATTCAAAACTAGTTTATAACTACTGAATGCTTTGATTTATTATAATATATATAACAGTATATATATATATATATATATATATATATATATATATATATATATATATATATATATATATATATATAAATCATCTGTCTACTCAAATGTCAGTAACTTAATATAAAGCATATTCAAAACGAATACTTTACATTTATATAAGGGCAGCAATATTTTAATTCTGGTTTATAACCAATACTATACATCTACATCTATAGGGGTAGCAAAATTATAATGCTTGTCTATACCATAAATACCAAACATTTATATTGGGAACAGCGATATAATATATTGCTGGTCTATGAAATAAATATATATTTTATAGCCGTAACAATATAATATTTAATTACTGATATGTAAAAAGAAATATTGTCAGTTGACCAGCCACTTTGAGGGATCGAACCTCTTACTAATGCAAACCATTTGCTCTTGCAACTTTCTGCACTTTTCCTCACTACGACACCATGAAGCAAAAAAATAACATTATAAAGGGTGTCCATAAAGTCTCAACAGCACCTCTTTCACAAACACAATCCCTGAAACACACAAATACAAAATGTGATTATAAACTTTAATAAACATTAAATAAAATAGAACATATCTGAATAAAACATCTTATCAATTGCATTTGCAATAAATTTTAAAAATGGAAAAATATGGACACCCTGTAGGTTCCGTCTGTTTACTACAGCAATAACAACTAAAGATTCTAATCGGGAAAAATGCAAACAGATCAAAGAGGCAGAGACGTCGTCATTGACTCGCATGAGAGCTTGTCGAATTAAATTTTTTCCGCAAGTTATCCAAAACTAGTAAACCTACACGTAAAAATTCATGTGTTTCTCAATAATTTTTTCGTTTGAATGTCCAGTGGACGCGGGCTTTGCGAAGGAGTTTCCACATTGAAGGATGTGCCTTTGGTATCCACAATACAATGCTTACAATACATGTATACCCTACCGAATTTCCTCCTATCTGAATCCTTAAGAGCGTCACAGAGACACGGACCAAGGAAACAAGCAGCAAACTGTGTATTATTATATCGAAGAATGGCGGACGCCGCAGATTGAGAACCACTTTCATTTACCTAAACACAAACCTGGTCAAATCAATCGGAGTGATGTACGCTCACTTTCCAGTTACGAAAACTTAGGCTCGAGTTCAGAAAAAGTTTACTGAGATGGCGTAGAAACTTGAGACAGAGATACGAGAAGAACAAGGTTTGGGAGACTTAGTAGCATTGTTAGAGAGAGGGAGGCCGCTATAGGCTCACCTGGTTCAACCTTGCATCTTTAATATCATAGTTTAAAGGTAACACCAGACCAAAAGCTTCTGCCATCGTTGAGTGCTTGCATTAGGAAAACCTTATTCAATTGTGGACCAACGCTGTCCGTGGTGAAATTATTTATGACGTTTTGAGGACACGAAAAAGAAACTGGCATTTGACTGAGAATTCCCGCCGTTATGGAGAAGACGGCGCATATCATTTGACTGAACACCTAACTTTAGAAATACTAAACCTGGCAAAAACTGACTCAACAAGTTGCTCCAAGTCAATAAATCTTGCTAAAGATTTTATACAAAATCTCAATACAATACAAAATCAAAAGTTGTTTACCCTTCCGTCTGTTTGTAAGTCAGCCAAGATATTGTAACTGTTTAAGTCAGCCAAGATATTGCAACTGTTTAAGTCAGCCAAGATATTGCAACTGTTTAAGTCAGCCAAGATATTGCAACTGTTTAAGTCAGCCAAGATACTCTGTTCGTAAATCAGCCAAGATACTCATCACCAGCTTGGTCGACTATCACCAGCTTGGTCGACTATCACCAGCTTGGTCGACTATCACCAGCTTGGTCGACTATCACCAGCTTGGTCGACATCACCAGCTCGGTCGACTGGTGAGCGAACCTGCTTGCGAGCGGGAAGACCCGGGTTCGTATCCCGCTGCCGACATGGTTGACGCGGCTAGAAGTACGGCATGGGACTTGGGTAAACAACCGAATAATTATCGAAGTAATTATCCGACCCAAGAATGGACCAGAAGGTTCGTTCCTATAGCCTCATTCTATTCTATTCTATTCTATTCTACTCTGTTTGTAAGTCAGCCAAGACACTGCAACTGTTTAAGTCAGCCTAGATGCTGCAACTGTTTGTAAGTCAGCCAATGTCCTCTGCAAGTCAAGCAAAGTCAGAAGCATTGACGTCATAAAGAGGAATTTATGTTACTGTTTGAAAGAGACAGACCCAATAACCTGACTCTGACTCTGACGTCATAGCTCTACTCAAGACGCACAAGCTCATCATGCAAAAGCTTGCATTGCGTTGCTCGAGCAACGACGTGATCTGCAGCCCCAGTCTCTTACACAGCCCAGCGCTCACTTGTCCTGTCCATGTACGAAAAGAAATACAAAATGAAATTAAATTATGTTGTAAGTATATTTCAATAGGCGAAATAATTTTTTCGTTCATTATTAATGTTGTTTTTATTAGACCTGAAAATGCGTATGATTATTGTACCTTACTGTGAAGAAGTTACTTCCGTCAAGTGTTGGACTGTTTAGTTAGTTCAAAGTTGTCAATAATAATCATGTTCTATTTCATTTGCAAGGTTCTTTTCTTGTCTTAAATATTCAAGTAGCAAACGCCTGAAATGAACGAAAGCTGTAACTCATTGAGAACAATTTTAACAAAATAAATCGGTCTCTTGTATGGTATATAGAACAAAATAAATAGATCGATATTATAAAATAATTTAAACTTACCCATTACACGCACGAATCAATTTCATAATTAGTTCAAATCAACGATAGCACACGTTACTTTAAATATCAAAACCTGTGACTCATTTCTGAGTATTTCCAGTCAAATCACTGTGACTTGTGGATAAGCAGAATACTAGTAGCAAAAAAATCAATAAGTTAAAGAAATCAACCTCAATGAGAAAGATTTGTCATCATTGAAAGACTTCCTGAAGATTGTTCTTGTCTTTAAGAAAAACGAAGAACGTGTTTTTTTTCCTCCAGAAAAAAAAACGACATACAATACGTACGACCAAGTGTGCGAACGCATTTGTTATTAATTGAATTTTTAATTAAAGTGCTGAGTTTTTGTGAGCACTGGTATGTGTTAAGAAAAAAATTCCATCGTGCTGTTGTGAAACATGATAGATTCACGTTAAAAAATTCTCAGGTTTGTCAATGCAAAAACAATGAATGTTCCAAGTACTGGTGAAACAGCTCAATAATATCAGGCAAAGGCACGCTCAATAGAACTTCAACATAATACTTTCTATTACAACAGAACCTGCAACTTCGTTTCCCACTGAATACTGGAAAAAGGGAGGGGATGGAGAGAAGGGTGAGCAATATATAATAAATTGTAATAAGTATAAAAAGCACGCAATATAGCAAATTTGTTTTGACTCTATGACATAAAAAGACTCTATGACATAAAAGACTCTATGACATAAAGACTCTATGACATAAAGCAATATATAATAAATTGTAATAAGTATAAAAAGCACACAATATAGCAAATTTGTTTTGACTCTATGACATCAACCTTTCAGTAAAAAGTATGTGGAAATTTAGAATTTTCTTGCCCTTCCATATCAAAATTTCATTAAGAAATATAATAAAGTGGTGCAGGTTAGCCCTCACGTTCATTTCAGATTGAACACCACCGCTGCACTTGAATATGCAGCCACCAGTATTATGTTATGTGCCAATTAATTTTTATTGTATTTTAAATAATACTCCTTCCCTTTCGAAATAGTTGTCCCGAAACAATTTTCAGGTTTTTCCAAAACAATTGTTACAATTGCGTAAAAATAAAACAACAAAAAATATATTTAATCCCATACTAAAGAGTAAATAAGTAATTTTAGTAAATTGTCATGGAAAAGAGTACAAAATAGGTTTAGAATTATATACTCCGTACAAAGAGTGGATGCAATAAATATCAAACACGTTGCCAAAAGTTTTATTTACCATGAATTGCACGCCTTGTACGCAAACAAACATTAGACATTTTATTCATTTTTGTACGCCAAATAAGAATTGAAAATCATATCTCAGAAACAATTCAGCAAATTGGTTTCTAAAATATAATTCATGTGAAACTTGTTTCATTACACCACGCTGCAGGGCACAACTTTACGATCCTTTCCTGAGTGCTTGCAACACGACACTGTTTATTACTAGTAGACCCACACTTGAAAATTCACGTGTTTTTTACTGAGTTTTTCGTTTGATTTGCCAGTGGACGCGGGCTTTGCGAAGGAGTTTCCACATTGAAGGATGTGCCTTTGGTATCCACAATACAATGCTTACAATACATGTATACCCTACCGAATTTCCTCCTATCTAAATCCTTAAGAGCGTCTCAGAGAGACGGATCAAGCGCGTAAGCAAGCAACAAACTGTGTATTATTAAAATATACTAGCCAGTTCCAGTGGAAATTCCACGATTTAGATTTGACTAATTTGAAATTGTTATAAAACAAATGCATTGAAGTTTTACGGCAAACTATTGTGTTTTAAATGAATACTTTTCATTAATATATACAGAACTTTCATTCTGTATCTTATCTACCGATAACATGGCCCAGATAGAACCCGGTTAAATTCCTTGATTTAAAAGTGACAAAGTTAAGGATCTATGAAATAAATACATTCTTTAGTTTACCCGTGGTACAATCAGAATCTGAATATTTTTCATGAATATATACAGAACTTCCATTCTGTATCGTATCTACCGAAAACATGGCTGTGTTAGAGAAGAAGGCTAATAACAGAAAAAATTGAGTATTTTAGAGTGATCGGGTGCCTTTAGCATCCACAATACAATGCTTATACTACGGAGTGGCCCATAAGTAAGGTGCCTTTTTAAAATTATTATAGCTATAAAACTACAAATGCTAAAGAGATTTGATTAATCCGGAATGAATGAGGAGATTTTAAAGTTTTCTACCAGCATATCAAGTCTGCTGACAATCACAACATATGGCCAAAAAATTTATAAAATCCACCTTCCAAAATGAACCGATACGCAATGGAACAAAGACCAAAAATAGTGGAACTTTACTTCCGATGTAATTGTTCGGTTACTGCAAGTCAGAGGAATCACAGGAATATTGATGGTATTGAAAGAAGTCCTTCGAAGAAGTGCATAAAAAACTGTTATTGAAATTTAGAGAAACTGGGACAACAGCAGACAGACAACGTTGTGGCAGGCCACGGACCATACGAACTGGTGCTTCAATTCAGCTTGTTGCAACGAGTGTTGCTGATCGGCCCAAATCGTCAACTAGGAGACGTTCAATTCAACTGAGAATGTCACGTTCCTCACTGCAACGTATTTTGGTAAAAGATCTAAAGTATCATCCATGTAAAATTCAGTTAACTCAAGAACTCCATCCTACGGACTACGAAAAGCGATTAGATTTTGCGAATAGATTTCTGCAACTGTGAAGCCTCACAGGAGTTTCTGCTGTCTTCTGTTGTCCCAGTTTCTCTAAATTTCAATACTAGTTTACTAAAAAAACTTATTGTCTTAAAAAGAGAGATTATAATTTTTTTAATTATTTCAACGTAATAAGCTAATACCAATAAATCAGGAGTACTAAAATTATCTTGTTAACGTAAACAACACATAATTTGACTAAAAATTGTCCAATTTTGATTAAATTTTCGGCTGTGGAATAACTATTTCAGAAAAGAGGGAGCAATTTTTTTGCTATTATTAACATAATGTTATTATATATTTACTGTATAAAATGAGCAATGCTGAAACCAGTGCCAGTGCATAATTAATTATTAGTCTTTTTCACAATTTAGTTCACAACACAGTAAATGACACATGATTTAGTTCTATTGTAAAGCAAATTTCATGCAAAAACAAGAAAGTAACTCTAAAAGATTTCTCTTTTTTCCATACAGCACAAATGCACCGTACACTATTTTCAGCTCATAATTATTGTGGACTTCGCAAGAATAAAATAAACAGTAACTTAGCCACAACTGACACGGAACTTGGGCATCAAATAACCTTTTTAACTTTCTAGCCGAAAATTATTGCAATTCCTAAACTAGAAGTTCCCAATTTGCTATCTGTTTCTGCCACAAGCATCAAATCTTTCACAACTGCCGCGAAAATTCGATTTCAAACAACCCTATCAACTCTGCGAGCAAAACTCACCCTAGGACCTGAAGTTCACAATTCTGTATCTTCCTTCGCTGTTTTTTCAGCGCTACTCTCATCTTGCAGCGATATCAGGCCTGGTTGTTTGCTGCACTGGAGAGCCTGAGAAGCAATGAGGGCCGCACTAGAGGGACCATCATTCTTCGTTGCTCCCTGCAAACTTTTATTTTCTGCCCCTCACGCTAAGTTAGCGGGAAAACCTCTAAACTCTCGAGGAAATACTCAACATGAAGAGCGAGGTGTGGGGAGGCAGTGTTGTCGTTGGAAAAGCGGTTTATTAACTGACTCACCCTCGTTAGCGAAGAGGAGGTGGACTATTGACCTCAATGAGTGTGTATCCAGGATACTGGAATTACTACTAGTATCATCATGCTCCAATGTGAGTACTTTTTCTCGTTAACTCCATACAATTCTAACAGTCTTCGAGTGACAGTCACCATTTAGAGTAAAGACTCGTCTACTCAGGTGATTAAAGGTTCACTAGTCAAAAGTTTCTGCCTTTTAAACTGCAAATAACATGACATTCATACAAATTTCTGCACGATTGTGCTGACATAAAATTATATTAGGCATTTACGAAAAAAAAATTCTGTCCACATCCAACTTAGAAAGTGTTTGGAAACAACAACAAAAAACACGGAACAATTTTCAAAAGTTTGGACCCTATAGAAAATACTGATAAATCAACGCGCTCGCACGCCTCTTGCAAAGTAAACCAATAAGCTCTAGACTTCCTGGACTGAACATTGGTCGTAAATAAAAACGCATGGCAGAACACAGAACTCCCACCACTGAATGAGGGAATTTTATTACTGAAATACACTGGTGGGTGGAAGTGTGCCAGTAGGTGGGTGGAAGTGTGCCAGTAGGTGGGTGGAAGTGTGCCAGTAGGTGGGTGGAAGTGTGCCAGTAGGTGGGTGGAAGTGTGTCAGTAGGTGGGTGGAAGTGTGTCAGCAGGTGGGTGGCAGTGTGCCAGCAGGTGGGTGGAAGTGTGCCAGTAGGTGGGAGGAAGTGTGTCAGTAGGTGGGTGGAAGTGTGTCAGTAGGTGGGTGGAAGTGTGCCAGCAGGTGGGTGGAAGTGTGCCAGCAGGTACACCGGTGGGTGGAAGTAAGAACTTGCACCAGTAGCAGCTTAGAGGGCTTAGTGGAAGACCAGATGGGACTTATGAAATGGATGCAAATTAAATAACTTTGTTAGCGAAGAGGAATTGAAGTACTGACCATGACGAGCTGGTTTCCTAGATACCATTACTAACATTACAATATCCTTATGCAGTCAACTGCACTAGCACAACTAATGTGAGTATTTATTTCCAATAAATACTTTAGTACTGAGGCAAGTACGTTTGTATTTTTGTAAAAATGTGAGTAATTTTGTAATTTGTACTAATGTGAGTACATTTGTATTTTTGTATGAATGTGAGTATTTCTGAATGTCATCTCGTTTGGCCGTGCAAATACCACTAAGCCTAATACTAAACTGCATAATTTGGGGCTGCTCACATCATGAGCAGCAACAGACTCGCAATACTACAAAATTATAAGTAGTTCTAATACTTACAAATTATAAGCAGCAATAACACTACTCCAATACTATCAACTTATATTTAGTAGCAATACTACTTCAATACTTCAAATTCAATGGCAATAGTAACACTCTTGAGTTAAATGTCATAACAATACTACATTATGAAATATTCCAGTTATAAGTAGCAGCAATACTATTTCTATACTCAACAGACACCTCAGACACTTAATATGACTTATTATATAATAAGATGAATCGCATATTTGACCATGTATTACACTAAACATGCGCAACATGTCGCGGAAAATGTTGTGCAACATGTTGAAAATACCGCAGAAAATACCGCAGAAAATGCCGCAAAAAATACCGCAGAAAATACTGCAGAAAATACCGCAGAAAATACCGCAGAAAATACCGCAGAAAATACCGCAGAAAATACCGCAGAAAATACCGCAGAAAATGCCGCAGAAAATGCCGCAGAAAATGAATGAAAAATGTAGCAGAAAATGCCGCAGAAAATGAATGAAAAATGTAGCAGAAAATACCGCAGAAAATGAATGAAAAATGTAGCAGAAAATACCGCAGAAAATGAATGAAAAATGTAGCAGAAAATGCCACAGAAAATGCCGCAGAAAATGAATTAAAAATGTAGCAGAAAATGCCGCAGAAAATACCGCAGAAAATGAATGAAAAATGTAGCAGAAAATGCAACAGAAAATGCCGTAGAAAATGAATGAAAAATGTAGCAGAAAATTACGCAGAAAATATCGCAGAAAATGAATGAAAAATGTAGCAGAAAATACTGCGGAAATTTTTGCAATAAATGGCGAGGAAAATCTGACGGAAAATGTTTCCTTAGAAGTTACGGAAGAAGTTATCGAATATATAATAAAAACTCTAAAATATGTTAAAGTAGAAATAGGCATTATAACTTGAATAATTGTGTCAACTTCCAAATGTTTTATACATCATATATGCAGGGTACACCAACGTAACTTCCTTTTTTCATAACTTTTTGGTGCGCAAAAAAGGAAGTTGTGTTGCCGCACTTTGAATTTGCCCTTATAAAACACATACAATTGAAGCACAAAAGAAAATTACTTAAGTATCGGAATAACTGGCACCTTATTATTGATTGGTATGATATTACAGAAATTTTCCGTATCATAGTTCGACTACAGCGTCAGTACTCAACTGGGATTGGGGAAAGTTGCAGGGTATCGATGCATCTATTGCACCACACAAATCTTCATCAATCAATGAACTCTACACGAAAATTTGCGACTCAGAACACACAAGCACAGAAATTTCCTACTGTTTTGGGGGGCGACAGAATATGTAGGGTGTCCATAAAGTCTTATTACCATTTCATAAACAATTCAAAAGAAATGGTGAAGAGACTTTATGGACAGCCTGTGTAAAACACTCGTACGTTGCCGGCCGTAGTACTTAATGTTCACTGCGTCTCTAAACTTCTGGTGTTTACGTGCTTAAGTTATAAGTAACACAGTCTAGTGTAAGTACCACAGTCTAGTGTAAGTAACACAGTCTAGTGTAAGTACCACAGTCTAGTGTAAGTAACACAGTCTAGTGTAAGTACCACAGTCTAGTGTAAGTAACACAGTCTAGTGTAAGTAACACAGTCTAGTGTAAGTAACACAGTCTGGTGTAAGTAACACAGTCTGGTGTAAGTAACACAATCTGGTGTAAGTAACACAGTCTGGTGTAAGTAACACAATCTGGTGTAAGTAACACAGTCTGGTGTAAGTAACACAGTCTAGTGTAAGTAACACAGTCTAGTGTAAGTAACACAGTCTGGTGTAAGTAACACAATCTGGTGTAAGTAACACGGTCTGGTGTAAGTAACACGGTCTGGTGTAAGTAACACGGTCTGGTGTAAGTAACACAGTCTGGCATAAGTAACACAGTCTGGTATAAGTAACACGGTCTGGTATAAGTAACACGGTCTGGTGAAAGTAACACAGTCTGGTGAAAGTAACACAGTCTGGTGTAAGTAACACAGTCTGGTGTAAGTAACACAGTCTGGTGTAAGTAACACAGTCTGGTGTAAGTAACACAGTCTGGTGTAAGTAACACAGTCTGGTATAAGTAACACAGTCTGGTATAAGTAACACAGTCTGGTATAAGTAACACAGTCTGGTATAAGTAACA
>VCRD01007762.1:5404-21403 GCA_006783055.1 Trinorchestia longiramus
AATCTGCAAGCTACGGAGACGATCGTATCACTTCCTTCGAAGAATATCTCCCACGAAATAATCACTACAGAAAAATAACACGTTCTCTAAAGACCTATATGCCTGCTCTCGTGCATTGGTAAACTAATGGAACGTATGATCCAGAGAGGATTAGAGTATTGGGGTGAAACTAATAACCTGTTGCTTGGGGAGCAAGCGGGATTTCGGAGGGGAAAGAGCACAAAGGACTCTTTACTCATTGCCAAAAACTTCATCGCCAATACTTTCTCCAGGAATCAAATATGCGTAGCAGTACACTTGGACTTAGATGGTACTTATGACAGTGTATGGCATGAAGGAATAATCTACAAGCTGATAGCATCAGGGTTGGAAAAAACTTACGTGAAGTGGCTCAAAAATTATTTGACGGGGCGAACCATTTCTGTGCATTTGGGGGTTGTGCAATCAGAGGGTGTGCCTATTACATGGGGACTCCCACAGGGAGCAGTTCTTGGCCCACTGCTTTTCAACGTCATGTTGTCAGACCTGTAGCATGACCTGCTACCCCTTTAAAGGTTATAAAATTACATGTATTAAAATAACCTTCATTTTTAGTAATAAAAATAGGACTAAACTTCGAGTAATTTTTACCAACTCTTTACAATCAAAACATGCATATTTAGTGCACATTATTGTAATAATATTTATATTAAGCAACGTTAGCCAGAGAGTATTTCCAATCAAAACTTTTTCTGGCAACACTCTCACGCTGGTTATCGAGAAGTAGCTCTCCCAGCAACAGCCACTCGTGAACATCATCATGTGACGTTAGGTTAGAATTCCCTGGTGAGCATACTATGTTTTAAGTATTTTTAGACTTGTCCTAATTTTTGTGTTTAACTTGCCAGTGTATCTGTGTTCTTTGGTGTATGTTTAGATTTTTCAAGTGTTTGTTTCTTCACCGTGAGTTGTTACAGCAAGTCAAGTGTTAGGAATTGTTTCTATTGGACAACTGTGATAAATCAGTGACTGTGCTGTAATAAGTGATTCAATGTTTTTCTCAACGATTGTGTTCATTACAATTCTCAAAGGACCTCATTTGAACAGGTCATTCCTAAAGACACTATTAAGTCTAGTCTGCAATTTCCTCAGGTGTAGATTTTCATAAAATCCTATTCTATTTTAGATATGTGTGCTCAAGATATTTTTACTCTTATGCCTCATAGATTAGAAACCCAGTTATGCTGATACAATGATTTTAAAACTAAAACCAGACTCTGTTGACTAGAAAACCAGACTCTGTTGACTAGTTGATGCAAAATTAGGATGCAGCTATATCATTTATCCCTAATTTTGTCACCTTAAGAATTATTATGTATTTCTTTTACATATATGTGGAAAAACTCTGTATTAACATAATTACAGACCTAAAAGCTACTTCTTTGAAGGTCTAAACTCAATTATTTTGTGGTCATTACTTAATTCAGATTTATGAATATTGAAAGGCTAAGAATGAACCTTTTTTATCTAATGTCAATTTTCCTGCTTCATGTTGCTTAAGTTGGGCTCTAAAAAAACCCAATGCAAATCCTTAAGACTTATGCCAATGATATAATTTAATTATTTCTGATTCTATCAATAACTCATAAAATCAATTTAATAAACTCCTACCTCACTGTAAGAATGTGAAATCAAGAACTTGATTAAATGGTGAGCTGGTTGCTGAATATCTTTAACTAATGCTGCCTTCTTCAGTTTATCCTGGCATAGTTTGGGAATTGTAGCTGGGACTTATGATGAGGTTATGATCCGTGTATATGTACTCATCACTTCAAGTTACGTGCAGAATTTGGGGGACCGTCTGCCACCCACTCACTACCCTCGCTGGCACTATACTCAGTACCCTCGCTGGCACTATACTCACAACACTCACTATATGTCCGGGACTTGAGCGTGTCCCGTAGGATAAATGATGAGGTCATTGGAAGTTGGGTTTATTGAAAGCCGTGATCTGAAAACAAATCACAAATTAAGTTTACAGAACTAATTATTTAACTTAAAATTAAAATACTACTTGAGATAATACTGGCATCCGAGATGGCACGCATGATTGTCTTTTCAATATGCCTACACTAGAATACAGTTCAAACACAATACTGGCCATTGAGGCTGACTGAAAACACTGGCAGCTTCACTGAACGGCATTAATCTCACAGTTGCGGCTCAAGTAGCAAGTTGCTGCCACTTTTACAAACGAATATAATTTCCTTTTGAAACAGTACTAACATGAAGATAATTTCTTTAGAAAGGAAAGCATATAATTGAAGGTTCAGGTATAAATGACTTGAGGTTTACCAACCTCAGTGTTAAAGAAAAAATATCTTATACATCACATTTAAATGCCTGAGTGTCTCTACACAAAAGGGAATTGCCTTGCAAACTTCTTACTCAAAAATATAGTAAACTACCATGATTGACACATCAAAACACGAGTATTGCTTAGGAACATATAACTGTTGAAATTCAGCATCACAAATGAAAAAGAAATGGCTAACTGTATTTAGCAACAGGCACTGTTTGTTATGCAAAAAATCATACATTTGAGCACACTGAATTCAAAATATAAAAATTGTTTGAGGAACTTTCTTTCCAATGTTGGGTGGTGTGAAAACCTTTTATACCTATGTACATTGAACACATTATAATGCTGCTGTAGACAAGACAACATTTTTTACATTCTACACTGAATGTTACATTTCCTGTGAATGAGTACCAGTTAAATCAATGAATTGACTATGCGTAGAATGCTTTTTGGTATCTTACTGTATGGCCAGGACTCTATTGAGCAGGAAAGAATGGATATTTAACTCATCACAAACACACTGATGAGATAACCTCCTCGGTCATATGAAATGCATATACTGATACTTGTCATATCACACAAAGATTTTACAGCTATGCTTGTACTAGAACGCTGGTGATTGAGCAGGAAGGACTGAACACATTTAATTTATCACAGACATGGATGAGATAACTTCCTGGGTCACATGAAATACCTATACTGATACTTGTCAGTATCACACATAGATTCTACAGCTATGCTTGTACTAGAACGCTGGTGATTGAGCAGGAAGGACTGAACACATTTAATTTATCACAGATATGGATGAGATGACTTCTTGGGTCACATGAAATACCTATACTGATACTTGTCAGTATCACATAAATTCTACAGCTATAACTGGCGACAGAATATTATTTTAAATGACTCTAGTACCTTGAACATTCTTCAGTGTCCTATGGGTATCACAGTTGGCCTCCTGTCTGCATAGGCTATGACTGCATTTTTACACTTATGATAATACACAATTAGAATAATGCTGATATCGACGGACTTATAGAGTTAAGTATACTCACGATCACGTCTTACACTTTACACAATATCTTACATTTTTTGATTTGGTGTGGACTTACCACTGTTTTTAAGAACGATGCTGACTACGGACTACGTGTAGCTTGGATGATGGTGGGACAAGACAAAAGCTCCGCCGGCACGCCGCTGGCGTCTCGGCGTCTCGGTATTGCCAGCTAACGAGTATCCCTCTGTCCCTTTTTCCTCTAATACAAATTCCAATTAATCTATATTTATTATATATCCTGACCTGTCAGGACACTCCCCATCTCGCTCGAAGACCGAAAAATGCAACCCAAGGAAACGACAAGAGTCTAGGTGGAAGTGCCGGGTGCTTCCGAGATCGGTACTATGTTTTGGACGGCCCTCTCTACCGTCGTCCTGCGCCCGGATTATTTGCTGGATGCGAGGTCGATGAACACAGAACGGACGAGCCCGTCGTTGTCTGTGGATGTCGCGGAAATGCGCCCAATGGGCCAGCGATTCCGTTTAGTGTTGCGGTCCTGAACGAGTACGATGTCACCGACCTCATATTTTCCAGAGCTCTTCCATTTTCGTCGAAGTGTCAAATTTGAAAGATATGAGCGGCACCACTGATCCCAAAAACAATCTGCGAGGAATTGTACGCGTCTCCATCTGCGCTTTCCGTACACAAGAAGATCGGCGTCTGAAAATGTGCCAGCTGAGTCGTCCGGCGACTTCATGGTTATTAACATCGCTGGGGAGAGATGGCATGGATCGTTAGGGTCGGAAGACACTCCCTACAGTGGTGTGTTGTTGACGATGCTGACGGCCTCTTGAAAAAATGTTGACAAATCATCTCGGGATAGGTTGTGTGATCCCGCTCGCGCCAACGATGTCGCCATGGCGTTTTTCAGTGTCCCGATTTTTCGTTCCCAGACTCCGCCTCGATGGCTTGCTCCTGGGGGGTTGAAAATCAACTGACAACCCTTGTCGTTTGCCTCTGCTTACAGATCGGCGTATGACAGGTTTTCTTTGTCTTGATTGTGGGCGCCTACGAAATTTGTGCCGCGGTCGCTGCGAATTATCTTGCAGGGTCCTCTGATGGCTATGAAACGACGGAACGCGTTTTTAAAGCTTGATGTGTCGAGAGCTGGCAGGGGCTCGACGTGAATGGTACGGGACACCAGACACGTGAACAAAAGAACCCAGAGCTTTGTCTGAGAGTTGTTGCGCCTCGTGCTCTTTTCTTCCACTACCTGGTAAGGGCCAAACACGTCAAGGCCGACGTTTGAGAACGGGGGACATTCCTCTAGCCGATCGCTTGGCAAGTCGGCCATTTTCTGCTCTCCAAGTTTTGCCCTTAACTTGCGACACAATACGCACTCGGAAATGATGCGTTTGATGAGCGAGGTGCCTTATTGGATGTAGAATCCAGCCATCCGAATTGCTCCATGAGTGATATACGAACCCTGATGCTAGACCTCTGTGTGAAAGTGGCGGATCAAGGCTACTGATATAGGGTGTTTTTCAGGCACCACTAGTGGACACTTTATGCCCAAGGGCATTGTAGAGTTCTGGAGACGACCTCCCACTCTCAGCATCCCGTGACGGTCAATGAATGGTGCTAAGCTGGATAGCTTGTGACCGTCTGGTACATTCACAACCTGGGTGCAAGCGTTCATGAGTTTAGGAAAACATTCCTGTTGTACAGACCGTATCAAAATGTTCTGAGCATGTTCCCACGAAATATCTCTTCTAACAGCCAAGGAGTGTCCACTCCTCTGGCGTGCCCTGTCAAGGAGTCCCAATGCAAACTTGTATACCAGCTGAACAGTTTTTAACATTGATCTTAGATTGCTGCCATTTACAGTTATGGAATTTATGGGATACATGGACGGACTTAAAACTGTCTTTAGCGTCAGCGAGGTGCCTTCCACCGTTTCGGGTAACGTCGCCGGAGGCGGTGGAGGCACCAAACAGTGAGACGATGTGCTCCACATGAAATCAAGTCCCTTCTGCCAGATACTTTCTCTTAGATCTACCGGGCTTATGGGTCTAGTAGCTATGTCGGCCTGGTTTTTATCGGTCGGGACGTAGGTCCATTGGCTAGCAGAAGAGGCTGACAGGATCATTTGAATTCGCCTACTTACATATCGGGAGAACCTCTTGCTTTTGTTTGACAAATAACCCATTACAATTAAACTGTCGGTGTAAAATGTTGTGGCCTCAACGCTCATCTGGAGTTATTCAAGAACTTCACAATGAGCGTGAGAGGCATCTACAGCTGCACACAATTCTAGTCTCGGTACTGACGTTACGGAACGCGGAGATACCATGGAAGACCCTGTTACAAAGGATACTTGTACTTTACCGTCCGTATTTACAGACCTAAGATAAATTGCGTGCCCTATGGCGTCGATTGACGCGTCACAAAAAACATGAAGAGTTGGCTGTGCACACTTGCCAAAACTTAAGAGGCAGTAGCGCCGTGGCACCGCGATTTGAGGGGCATGTCGTAGTGACTTGATCCAGTCGTCCCACAGCGGTTTGTATTCGACCGGGAGGTGTTTGTCCCAACTTGTCTTCTTTGCTTTTTTGTCCTTATCGTTTGATGATTCCTCGTCGTGTTTACTCGACATGACCTTGCGTTGTATTAGCTTGCCCCTTAGTACTACCGGGCAAGCTACTCCCAACGGGTCGAAGATAGCACTGACGAAAGACAATACACCTCGCCGGGTGAACGGTTTTTCTTCGAGGTCCGGTTTGATGATGAGAAGATCACGTTTTATTTCCCAAAATACACCGAGGGAACGATGTAAAGGGGCGCGATCTAGGTCGACTATCTCCGTGTCTTCAGCCAACTTGCTCGGAGGGAAGGCCCTCATCACCTCATCTGAACTTGAGACGATCTTGTGAAGGCGTATCTTGTATCGCTCCAGAATGGAGCACACCCCTGTCAGTATTTGAATGGCTTGCTCGGGCGTTTCTGCAGATCCTAGTCCATCGTCGACGTAGAAGCTGTTCAAGATAAACCTTTGTGTTTCGGGATACATGTGGGCTGAGGGATGCGAAGTCGAGTGACGCATTCCGTAGATGGCGATGGCCGGCGATGGTCTGTTTCCAAAAATATGCACAGTCGCCCGGTGTGGAATTAGACCGTTGGATGGGTTGTTGTGAGCAAACCAGTAAAATCCTAGATAGCCTTGATCTTCTTTCGTGAGATGGAAAGCGTGATACATAGCTTCCAAATCAGCCATGAAAGCGACAGCATGCATGCGGAACCTCATTAGGACGCCTCTCAGTGCGTTGTTGTAGTCGGGTCCCTGGAGCAATTGATCGTTGAGATTTACTCCGTAGTATGTTGCAGAGCTGTCAAAAACGAGGCGAATTTTACCCTTCTTTGCGTTATCTACAGGGAATACAGGCAAATACCATACTTTGCCTGGTTGAGCCTTGTTTATCTCGTTAGGCGGAATGGGTTCCACGTGTCCCTCCGCTAAGTTCTTGCCCATGGCCGTCAAGCACTGAGTTAGCTTGTTGGGTTCCTTGCTGAGTTTGCCTAGGGTATTGCAAGTCCGTTGCAATACAGGTAGACGATTATCTGGGAAGACAGGATGATCGGATTTAAATGGTATTGGCATTTCTAAATTCCCTTTGTCGTTTACCCTTATCGATGTCCTTATTCTATGAGCAAACAATACCTCGTCTGCGGATAAACCAGTCATCAAGTCGTTCTGTGAACAAGTCGTGCTGGTCGCTCATGGGCCAAAGACCCTTGTCCTCACGAGCTCTGGGAACAAATGGGGAGTTAGATCGTTCTACCTGACAATTTGTTTTCAGCGTGCGATATGATATTGGCTGAGAGACGTGTGAAAGGGTTGAGTCGGACGACGATCATGGGGTGCCTATGAGGCTCCACCCAAGGGGAGTCTCGATAACGTATGTACGACCCTCACCGTACGATGTGGGTTTTAAGCAATGCCCTGCATCTCTGCCTAACAACATCAATACCTCTGCTGTCTCGTCTAGATCATCGAATTTATCCGCCAGATGGACCAAATGAGGACATGTTCCCACTTCGTCCGGACTCGCTATCTCAGTTTTTGACGTAGGAATGTATGGGTTGGTGAGTAATGGAGGGAGGTTGAAAACCTTTATGCAGACCCTGAACTGTGAGTCCACTGATTGTCTGGCCTCTAATAGTAGCCTTCTTCCCTTGTGCCGCCGTCTCTATTGAATAAGACTCCGTCGGGGATTTTATACCGAAATATTTAGCCACTTTGGGACTCGCAAATGACAAATTGCTGTGCAAGTCCAGTATGGCATAACATAACAAGTATTTATCCCTATAAGAAATCTTAACGAGTACGGTTAATGAGCAACTTCGTTGATGTGCTTGCGCTGTTGTCAAGCAGTTGATTCGTGCGCTGCGTGACTGAAACTGATTCGTTTCGCTGGCGGTGCGCTGGGTTGGACCGATGTTGTTCTCTCTTGGGTGAGTCCCTCGTTGTGGGTTGTATGTAGGGGCATGCGGATTCAGTCCTGAATCCCGCTGGAGAGCGGTCGCGTGTCTGCCGTTACAACTGTTGCACGTCACGGAAGTCGCGCAGTCTGACCTTTTGTGTTTGCCAAGGCAGTGATAACACAGCTTGTGTTGTCGCATAAATGCGTCCTTCTCCTCGATGGATAGTTTGGAAAACTGGTTGCAAGTTACTGTGGCATACCCATTAACTTGGTGGTATTCGCAAGTGTAGGACTTATTGACTTCAATGCGTAAAGTTTTCACATGCTATGTGGGCTCCGGGCATCGTGCACGTGGAAGTTCGAAATAATTTCAGGTGCTTATTTCTCGGATTGTCTACTCGAGAAAATTGAAAAAGGTGCTCAGTGTCGGAAATCGGGCTTGGTTTTCCTTCTCATATTTTACTCCGAACCTTTTCCATGATGCGTGTAGAGAAGTGGGTAATTTCTTGACTTGTGGTACCATGCCTCCCGGATAATTGAGGACCAATAACTCGGGGGTGGATTCTTTAGTGTTGATCGCACTGTTTGTGATATCGCGAAGCCGTTGCAACTGAACTTTGTCGCTCTCGTGCTTGATTTGTGGGAAGTCTTCTATCTCTTTGAATATAGCGTTTACCAACTCCGACCCCTGTCCATATCGGGTGTGCAGTGTCTCCCATATGTTTTTGAACGCCGCCATCGGATCATGTGTTAATTCATTTGCTGTGTCCTGCACTAGCTTTAAAGGATAGTCGCTCGTGTTTGCAAGGAGGACGTTAGGTGCTTCGAGCGCTGGCATCTCGTATTTGGTGAGGTGCCGTTGTATGGCTCTTACCCAGTTGTTAAAATGTCGTACGTTCCCGTTGAAAGGTGGCGTCACTGACTTGAAGAGTTCTTGTTTCATTACGTATTGGGTGGAGAGATGGGTCGCCGTCACCAATTTTTCTGCTTTGGGAAAAACTGGGACCGTTGGATCTTGTGGGAATGTCCTCAATTCGCTCCCCATCTGGCGAACACTGGGGGCTGACGCTTTTACCCTGCGCTCCTCTGCTTTGTTATCCGAGAAGACTTGTGGCTCCTCAGGATGCAGGGTGACTGGCGTCCTAATGCCACCACGAACTCTGCCGTTCGTCTGTGGGACTCGTGCAAAATGATCTGTTCGTTGTTGCAGTTTTCGACCTCTGTGTTTTCTTCTTCTCTTAGATGCTCTGGAATATCCTCGAGATCGAGATCCTGGGTGCCAGTGGCAGAGGGGGCTACTGACGTCGTTCCTCCGGATGCTCGCGATGGTAAGGAGAAACTGTCGACCTGTAGAGCTCGCAGTCGTGAATTTCGCACCAAGAGTTGGTTCTTGACGATGCAGGCACCCTTGTGTCGGGCCTCGTCTGTCTGGTGAGCCGACTCCGTGGCGCCTTGGCTGAGGTATCTGGCCGCAAGAACTCCGCTCACTTCTGTCAGTTGTTCGAGGCATTGCTTCAAAGCGCAGCCGTAGTCTTGAACTTTCTGTTTGTCTTGTGCATCTGGGATTTCGTAGATGGTAAGGTCTTTTAACTTGGTGTGTAGGGCCTCTACGTTATCCTCGAGTACACGGAGTGGGGGCGCTCTTGGTCTCGCACCGCCGTGTGTTGACTCACGGATCGACATTATTAGGTAGCTTAAAGCGAGCTTCCCTGTTTGTCGGACTGAGACCCTAATATCAAAAATCACTGAAGGTAGCTTGAAGCGAGCTTGCTTCTGTTACTGGACTACGGATTGTCCAGAATCTTTCCGTGCTTGCTCAAAATTAGCGGCCTGCCCAATGTAGGCCCTAATGTTACTTTGAGGCTTTACAGTGTAACTTGGAGCTCTGTCACGGAGGGACTGCTGCTGGTCCGCTCTCTCGCTGTGAAGACGCTGCCAAGTCTCCGTCCTCCACCAAATATCACTGGCACATCCACCCACAAACAATCAAAATATCACTGAAGGTAGCTTGAAGCGAGTTTGCTTCTGTTACTGGACTACGATTTGTCCAGGATCTTCCCGTGCTTGCTCAAAATTAGCGGTCTGTGTTATGTAGACCCTAATGTTACTTTGAGGCTTTACAGTGTGGCTTGGTGTTCTGTCACGGAGGGACTCCTGCTGGTCCGCTCTCTCGCTGTGAAGACGCTGCCAAGTCCCCGTCCTCCACCAAATATCACTGGCCCACAACTCCGCCAGCAGACCAAAAATATCACTGTCCGGGACTTAAGCGTGTCCCGTAGGATAAATGATGAGGTCGTTGGAAGTGGGATTTATTGAAACACCGTGATCTGAGAACAAATCACAAATTAAGTTTACAGAACTAATTATTTAACTTAAAATTAAATACTTTAACATAGTACTGGCGTCTGAAGTGGCACACATGATTATCTTTTCAATGTGCATACACTATAATGTAACTCAAACATAATACTGGCCATTGACGCTAACTGAAAACACTGGAAGCTACACTGAACTAGGGTGGTGGCATTTTATCTCACAGTTGCAGCTCAAATAACAAGTTGCTACCACTTGTACAAACAAATATAATTTCCTTTTGCAACAGTACCAGCATAAATATAATTTCTTTAGAAAGGAAAGCATCTAGATAACTGAAGGTGCAGGTATAAATAACTTGAGGTTTACCAACCTCAGTGTTAAAGAAGAATATCTTGTACATCACATTTAAATGCCTGAGTGTCTCTACACAAATGGAATTGCCTTGCAAACTTCTTACTCAAAAATATAGTAAACTACCATGATTGACATTTCAAAGCACGAGTATTGCTTATGAACATATAACCGCTGCAATTCAGCATCACAAATAAAAAAGAAAAGGCTAACTGTATTTGGCAACAGGCATTGTAGTTATAAACAGAAAATCATACACTTAGATCACTCTCAACAACAAAATTGTCTAAGGAAACTTTTCTACCCAATGTAGAAAAATCATAGACTTAAAACATACTCAATAAAAAACACAAAATTGTCTAATGAACTTTTCTTCCTAATGTAGAAAAATCATAGACTCAAAAACACACTCAATAAAGCACACAACATTGTCTAAGGAGCTTTTCTTCCTAATGTTGAGTGGTGTGAGAACCTTTTGCAACTACATTGAACACATAGTAATGCTGCTGTAGACCAGAAAACATTTTCTACATTCTACACTGAATGTTGCATTTCCTATGAATAAGTACCAGTTAAATGAATGAATTGACTATGCATGTAGAATGGTTTTTAATATCTTATTGTATGACCAGGACTCTATTGAGCAGGAAAGAATGGACATTGAATTCATCACAAATACACTGATGAGATAACTTCCTGGCTCAATGAAATGCATATATACTGACACTTGTCAGTATCACACATAGATTCTACAGCTATGCTTGTACTAGAAAATTGGTGATTGAGCAGGAAGGAATAGACACATTTAATTTATCACAAACACACTGATGAGATAACTTCCTGGCTCACGTGACATACCTATGCGGATACTTGTCAGTATCACACATAGATTCCACAGCTAAGACTGGCGACAGAATATTATGTTAATTGACTTTAGCCTCCTGAGCATTCCTCAGTGTCACATATGGATATCACAGTCGGCCTCCTGTCTATATAGGCTGTGGCTGCATTTTCACAATTATGATAATGCACAGCTATGATAACGCTGGTATCAACAGGCTTATGCATCTAAGTATACTCACGATTGCGTTTTGCACTTTTACGCATATCTTCATTTTTGGTTTGGTGTGGACTTAACACTGTTTTTAAAAACGATGCTGACTACGGGCCACATGTAGCTTGGATGATGGTGGGACAGACAACAGCTACTCCGGCACGCTGCTGGCGTCACAGCGTCTCGGTATTGTCAGCTAACGAGCATCCCTCTGTCCCTTTTTCCTCTAATACAAATTCCAATTTATTTATATTTATTATATATCCTGACCTGTCAGGACAACAGTGTTTCCGCTGTCAGAGGTTTGGACACAATGCTGTAAATTGTAGAGCAGCCCCTAGATGTGTTGTGTGCAGTGGTGCACACAACAGCAGGGACTGTCCCTCCCAAAGCACACGTTCATGTTGCAATTGCAGTGGTAACCACACTGCAAACTATGGAGGTTGTCCTAAGATCAGGCAAGCTAGAGAAGTGGAGAAAATTAGACAAATTCAAAAGCTTTCCTATAGGGATGCTGCAAGGCAGGTCTTACATGCAGGAGGGACTTCCTTGGTGCAGCCTGACTCTGATCAAACTTTGAACATTTCAATGGTGACCCAAACTGGAGGTAAGGATCAATACTCTTCTAAAGCACAACCTTGTAGCATGAACGGTATCACTCAATGTACCATTCATATCTCTGTAATAGCACGTTAAAATATAAGTTAGCATTTGTCCAATTAAATATAAGTTTGCATTTATCTCATTAATCTCACTAGAGATTGTCGTAATAATTATTACAGAATTTTAGCCTTATTCAGAAAATTGGCGCTCAAATTATTCAAAATGTGACAGAAAGACAGTACTACCAAATCTACATCAAACTGACATCCCCGTGAATGTGGTCCCCATCAAACTGAAAAAAAAGTGACTTAAAGTTTGAATGTGTGCAAATTTTAAGCAAAAATATAGTAATAATCCTGTCCAAATGCTTGCAGTGTCTGACTCAGTGACAAAAACGTAGGTAAGCCTAAGAAAGGCCCTCGCCCTGCGAGCAGAGCTCCCTCAGTCGAGCAGAGCTTACCCTTCTCCCTACCCTCCCTTGCAAAGAAAGCTCACGCAGTTAAAGCAGTGTTTTTGAGTACCTCAGTGGAAAATTCGGCCAGACATAAAATTGGGAAAACAAACTATTACAAAAGAAAGTGTCAATGTGAAAGTGAGTGCAGTCCAGGGCTGCCACTGATGGGGGAATTCCCCCAGATCTGGGGGAAACGCAGGTAGTTTGGAGGAATGGGAGAAACGCTCGTAAAATTGAATAAATCTGGGGGAATTTCGCCGGCAATTATTTTCAATTCCAAAATTGTGTAACTTGAATAATTTTGGGTTACACCCAGACTTGTGTTCATTCAAATGTAGATGTCATGATGCAGAACAGGAAATACCCTCTTTAATGACGTATAAAAGGCGATTTAACGAAGTTTAAATTATCTACGAACAGACTTGCGACGAGATTTGCTTCGATTGAAACTGTCTCATGACCGTCACGTGTCACAGGCCACAGTTCGAAGTTCAAACAAACTCAGAGTTCGCTCAGTAAAAGTCTGACAGTGACCCCGTGACTATGCGTTTCTCGCTTCCTTTCGCTGAGCGAATACTTTGCAATTAACATATTCTTCATTAACTGAAATTACGCGTTAAAAGTGTGGTAATGAGTCTTATGTATTAATTTGTGAATTCAGATATTTTTTCACGTATTATCTTAGGCAAAGGAGGCGGAACGCAGAAGTTCTTAAAGATAAATTACTTGTGTGCTTTAAAATAAAGAGATATTATATATGTGAGGCAGGCCTAGTCTTTATTGTTATAGCTTGGTGACTTAGTAACCAGTGTTTTTATACTTTCTAGAGTTGTAAATGCAAATTCGGAGTGTTACGGTTGAGATATTCTTGAGATTTAAAATTTCTTTGGTGTCCTGGAATTGATATGCTATCGTTTGCGTGTCTAACACTCATGGTTGCTTTATTCCAAAGTAACATTATTTATCTGCATTGTCATAATTTATTGTCGTTACAGAGGCTAACTCTGTAATATGCTGTTAAGCAGTGAGTATTCTTCTAACTTGAATATTTATATTGCGCAGGTAGTGCAATCCCTATGGAGCTTTGCGTATTAAAATACGCAAAGCTCCATAGGGATTGCAACTAAGTTCATTTTATTGGTTAATGTTAGTTATATGATGATATCATTATTTTAGGATTATTATTTCTGTTTCCGAATTGCAATTATTTTCCCCATAATGAGTGACCAAACCGAATCATCTTCTAAGAAACTGACGTTGTATACGCAGTCATTGAGAAATGACGACTTAATGTCCCCGAATTGAAAACTTGGCTGAAATGGGATAGTAATGATTCCAACTGCGGTTATTGTGGGTGCTGCAATATTTAATTGAAAACTTACAACAAATCTACGCTCATCTAGCACAGTAATTTAGAGAAATATAGGAGAAATATAGCTGTTGCAGGTACAAGCGCTGATATCGCGCACTTTATGGTAGGAGAACCGTCCAAGGGATCCGAAGTAATTGCAAAAAGCGAACTTATTGTTGCAGTATACTTTACCACACATGATCTACAGTAAGGTAAGTAAGTAAGTATACAGTAAGTGAAGTCAGTTTTTAGTAAATTTATAGCGTACTATGATTTTTTTAATTTTGGGGGATTTTTGCTGTATATGGGGGAATTTGTACTGCAAATCTAGGGGAAAGAGAAAAACCTCAGTGGCAGCCCTGGTCTGCACCCTTCTTAATGATAATCAAAGGTACTGGTTTAATAAAAAAGAGATAGTAATCCCAAATTCATCACCCATCGAAGTTTGAATAAATCCAAACATGTCCATGGCAAATGCAAGAATAACTCTCCTCGTTGCAAGAAGAAGAGGAAGAAGAAAAAACAACATTTGTGTACAAAAGGAAGGCCATCTTTGTTCTTTGTTCTAGACCAACCATCTCTGGATAGGTATGAACGCTACCTCCTACCCCTCCCACCGGGCTCGTACTTGCTTAGCGCAAGACACACAAGCCTCACTTATGTGTCGCTACGAACAACTTCCCTCCACCTCTCCACCTCCTTCCCTCCTAAGCAAACCCCTCCACCTCTCCACNCCACAGCATCTTACCCTCCAAAGCCTACCCCCTCCTCCTCTCCACCTTTCCCTCCAAAGCATCTACCCCAACCCACCTTTAAAGGACATTCTCTCTCTTCTCTCTCGCTCTATTCCTCTCTCGTCCTTTCTCCCTCTCACTCTACATATATAATCTCAGTATCCATACTGAGTCCAATGCACGACGTTACCCAAATCACAATTAATAATTAAATGATAGCATATGTCGGGCAAAGGTTCCTTTGATTTTCCCTTCTAAGCTCGAACGTGTCGCAACACTGAAACAAAACAAAAAAAACATCATGCATTCGTATATGACACGCTCAGCAGCCAAGAAGGCGGTCGTATCTGCATCTACAGTGTCTACCGAGGCATCTCCTACTAGTAATAACGTTTGCAGCAACTGCAAAACTACGGCAACACACAAAACACGCAAAGGCAAAACGCAAATAATGGCCCCTGCGCAACCACCGTCTCAAGATTTTAACATATGCTCACATACAGCAGCAAAAGCACCAGCTTCATCTGCAAACACACAACTTTCAAAACATAAACATTCCTCAAAAAAAACTATCTCTGCAGCGGATCTCGATCGCAAACGCAGTATTTCGGTAACGAACGTAAACACAACACATACGTGTAGAGCACAGCAGACCCTGTCCAAACCATTAACATCTTCAGTAATCAAAGAACTTGAAACAAGAGCTGCACCTCGACTCACCGCAAACGAAAAGTTGCACAACCCTCACAGCGGAGTGCACAAAGCATTGCCAGAACGGTCAACAAAACTGACGACGGAAGATCCAAATGTACAACTAAAATCTGTCCGTGGCATTTTTAACACCTCAGCACACACAGGGCCTACAGCATCAGCCAAATCAGCTTCGAATAAGAGGGGGGAAACAACGAACAACGAGGAGGATTGTCAATCGACAGCAGAAGTTTTAAGGTCAACAGTAACATGGCCCGTGCAGGACTCAAAGGCAAAACATCACCTAGCACATACCAATGTAAGAAATAATCGAATAGCATCGAACGATAATATGTTATATAATAAGTTTAGCATTAAGCCATTGTCTCAACAAAATATCTGTTACGCAACTGACCAAATGCGTGACTCAAATGCAATGAAAATACCATCAGTTTACGCTAATGTGAGAAACCAAATCGCATCTCACGACAGTAATGTGTTATATTATAAGCCCGATGTTAAGAATTCGTTTAAGCAAAGTCACTGTCCTGCAAATAACACTCCGTATGCTATTAGCAATTCTGATACGCCTAAAAATTGTTTTCCTCAATTTGCAGAGCACTCCAA
>VCRD01007763.1:0-13640 GCA_006783055.1 Trinorchestia longiramus
CCAGTATTACATCCTACTAACTCTATGTCCCTAACTCCTTAAGGCTAATGTATGATTGAGATAAATGCTCGTGACATAAACGCCTATGCGTGAGTGATATGTGTGCACATGACTAAATTGACTTACGTGGTTAAGGTGTACGTGCATGACTGATGGATTTACTTTAGACGGCATGGGACTTCGGTATTGAACCAAGAATGGGCCAAACGGCTCGTTCCTATTGCCTTATTCTATTCTATTCTATTCTACAGCAAAGAGGAAGGGGGACCAAGAAATAAAGAAGGAATTTGTTCCTGTTTTGCTGTCATAAATGAGTCATGAATATTGACATTATTAAATACTGACACTATCTGCTCGTTGTGTTAGGAGTATCCTTTTTCAAAATAGTAATTGCATTCCTTGACAATATCAATTCGAGTCCCATCTTCAACTTTGACAGTATCGATAAGTCTAACATTTGTCCGAATTGTTGGGGAAATATTTAGTTCATCTTTTATATATTTATCAGAACAAGGCAAAATTTTAACTGAAAAAAGATTCTATACGGGATATTTATTTCAAAAGTGAAGAGTTAAATTGGTAGTACAAATATCCAGCAAATAGCGGCCATTTAGCTAACTAAACTTAATAAAATTTCACTAGTTAACTCTCTATGTTAGTGATCCGAGCTTGTGTTGCCAGGTTTCTAGCTTCAAGGGCTTAAATTGCCACGCAGATCTCGAATTTTTTCTACTTGTGATGCAGACATCTGGAAGGCTGACTGACTGACTGACATAAACTGACTATTTCCTAACACTTGCGGATCATCGCAAAGCATACTTGCGAGCCTCTACTTCACTTCCCAAGATGGACGGGAACAGTTGCTGGAAGCACAATCACTAGCCTTAAGATGCTAGCATAAAGAATTTAAAATCCATCGAGTATTTCATGTGTGTACCTGAATGGAATAAAAGTTTATTTATTTATTTCTTTCTTTCTTCATTGAAACTTGATAGAAAAATGACGAGTTATTTTAGAAAAATAAAATTAAGTGACTAAATCGTGTCAATTATACGAATTACAAGAAAGCGTTTCCGAATTCCATCACAAATTTGTGAAAAAATTCGGACTCATCTTAAATTCTCTGCTCTCTTACAAGTACAAGAGCTAAATTCTTTAGAAATGAAAGTGAGTTATGTAGGACAAGAAATAAAAAGAAATGAAAATGTATATGACTACGAGAATGAATACGAATGTGAGAGTGAATTTGAATGTGTTCAAATAAATATATTCAAATGAAAACGAATATTAATGAGAAAATAAGAAAGAAAATGAAAATGAATTAGAGTATGTTTTATGCATCAGAAAGCCCTTGAGTTCCGTCTAACTAGACTCAGCAGGAGGCATGTTTTAGCAAGCTCACAATGAACGCAAGACCTGCGATGCAAATTTGGATGGAGCACAAGCATTTGAAAGAGGGAAGCTTTCTGTGAGACAAAAAACTTACATCACTGAGTTGACAGGCGTCATGTCGACGGTATATGTAATGCAAGGAAAATACCGCATTGAATTCACATCGTTTTAGTTAACCAGGAAAATTTCAATGACTAAGTTTAGTTTCATTTAACATTAATAAAGCTTCATTAGTCCGTGATGTAATTACGCGTAGAATTTCAAGTTAAATAAAAACAAAGTGTAAAATCTGTGTGATTCCAACGCATTGCAGTACATTATAGTGTATTAGAACAGTTCTGTGTATTTACCAGTTTTTGTTTTTCATTTTACAGTGTATTTTATTTCTAACGCCCAGGCAAGAGGATTGCGTGCAGATAAACTAATCAGTTTTGGGCAGTAACTGAACACGACAAAGAAAGCCAGTCACTTCTGCACTGGTCGATAAATCCTTAAAAATTCATGCACTATATTGACTTTCTTGAGTCAAGAACCTCCTAGAAAATTCGAAACCTGAGTTGCTTGACCTGATGAGCTATGAAAACTGAGCGCGTGATTGCGATTCCAGGAAATTCTTGAAGGAATTTTTGATCAAAATTTCATATGCGAAGTAAATTTGAATGTGAAGAGTTTTAGCCAGGAAAAACTGAGAACTGTGACATTTAAGTTGGTTATGAAAAAAGTTCTTGTCTGCAGTCAGAAAATTCGTAGGAAAATTAAAAATAGCAGAATCGTTACCTGATGCACACGTAGTAAAGGCACAATAACTGTTCAGGTGGATTGAATTATTTTTTAAACATATTATTAAAAAAGTAATTGAAACTGCGGAAATCAATTGAAGCCTGATAAGGAGTTCACAAAAAATGTCATAATTCGTACAAGTTTTGAATGCATTATCCTCCAAATAATTTTTAACTTGAAAAAAATTGTGTTCTTCACCTCTGCATGATTCTGCAAAAAGTTTGAATGCAATGAATGTCGGAGGACACTCGATGCAGGCGAGAACTTGAGCTGTTTTGGTATAAGAAAAATATTTGCGAGGGGAGAATCCTGAAGAGAACATGGTTTACTGCAGCAGCTGCTGCTGGAGGAGGGGTTCTGCAAAATGGGTTTTAATGTGCACAGGTTTTGCTCTCCTAACCCCATTAAAATAATTCTGTTTAAGGGTAATCTGTTACGGAATTTGGTGAAAATTTGTATTATTTGTGAGTTGCGTGTATAATAAAATCATACGAAAAGTTTTAGGATTAGAAAAAGATGTTTGCAAAGTTACTGTGCTACTACATAGTTGTTTAGAGCTGCGTAAACTCAGATATCTCACTAATTTTTCTTTAATTTTGAAGCAAAAATATTCAACACATTTCCCTTTCATTTTTAAGCATCAAATATTTAACTACTTTCTGATCAATTTGTAAACACTAAATATTTACCTGATTTTTTCTCAATTTCGCAGCACCAATTTTTAAACAATTTCTTTTCATTTTGAAAGCACCAAATTATTTTCTTGATGTCTGGACGAAGGAACAATTGATTGATGGAATTTTTTATCTGCTAAAATGGGAAGCTTATTTGACCACTAAATTACCAGCATTTGAGTTATACATTGGTACTGAAGGTATGTGCCTCCAACTGGCGTAGTGCATGCTAGGTGGTTGCTGTCATACTAAACATAGTGTTTTTTTATTCTGCCTGCGCATAAATAAAAAAGGTTTTTGACTAAAAAAGAACTTACTAGTTGAGTCAACTTATCAAACAGTAAAATTTACAATTAAAAGTCAATTAATGTACTAAAAGAAACAGCCTTCCTAATAATATCTACTGGGTTCAAGAAATTAATTCATTTTTCTACGTTGTGTCACTTTTTGTTAGTTAACAAAGAGAATTATGACCCCACATGATTCCAGTGTTGGCCAATTTGTTAGAGCATCTGACTGTCGTGACTACCACACTGAAGATGTAAAATATAAACGTATCTCTCTGTCGTGAACGCAGCAATGAAGGTGTAGAATGAGACATGGAACAACAGAAACGAAGGTCTTTTTTTTGTTTGCGAGGAAAAATTAACTTTTGCGCTCAACATGAAAGTGCATTGGCGGTTCAGAAAAAATTCCCTGGCGTATATGACGTAAAAACGTGTGTTGAAATACGAACCTGTGACTTGAGAACCTAACAGAACTCATACACAGAGATCTAGAAGCAAAACAAACAAATTCTCAATGTGATGTTCAATCAAGAAAAAAATTCAGCTTATTTACGGAACAGAATTTCCCTTCTAAGATAATTCCAGTAGCAGCGAGGTAGAAAGTGTATTTAACGGACACAAAGAAGCTGTTTGGCGAAAGATGCGGTCGTTGATGTCCAATCAATAGCGAGGCTTGCCTTGTATCGAGTGACAGCACAGGGACGAAACGCTTCATTATTTGGGGAGTGCAGCCACCGTGGACTTGCGCCCCAAATTGTGCCTTTTTCTTTCTCAATAATGGCACGAAGAAAAGGCAGGCACGTGGAGTACTTCCATTAGCAGTTTCGAGGCGAATGCCTGGCAATGGTACGTTAGGTTTGGTTAGATTAGGTTAAGTTAGGTTTCAAAAATTCAATGTATCTCTACAGTATACTCGATTGGAAATAACGTTAATTTTTTTCGGGTTTGGCGTGCCGTGGGCTAAGTGTACATTTCCTTATTGCAGTCAGTTTTCTTAATATGCGAGGACTATTTTTTTTAACCCTTGATGGTCAATAAAAAAAGACAAATTTACATAACAATAATTTTATCCCAAAAATGCTGCAAGGTCTTGCTTATTGCTCTACATAATCGCCGAAACGTATACAGTCTGATTGCCCAAGATAAGGACAATTGAGCATGGCTGCCACGATCGACGCTTCCACCATATAGATGCTCTCGTTTTCTGTATCACATGAAGGCGCAGGTCCAAGACCACTTACGCCCTTGTCGCCCTTTTTCATGGACGTCAGTTCGCCCTTCGTTAAATTTTCTACACTATTCCCGTTCGCTACCCTCATTTATAAAGTTGTCACCGTACATTTTGTTCATTCTGTGAGGGATTTCAGCAGCACTACGTCCATCTACTCGCAGAAAACGGATTACACTTCGTAACTCACATTTGGCAGCAGGATCGATCATTGTGGCCATGTTCAATTGCTTGTACCTCGAGCAATGGCTGTATTTTTTTTTCAATTATGTAGAGAAATAAGTAAGATCCTGCAGTAGTTTTGGTAATAAAATCATTATCTTATATAAATTTGCCTCTTTTTTTCACAGCCCATGGTAAATTGGAAAAAATAGCCTTCGTATCATGATTGTTAATTGAAAATAGGGACCGTCAACAGGTTTTAGTGAGTAACTTGGTTTAAAATCTATGAGTAGATTACGATCTGTAACTTGCAATCATTCCTCTAACAGTGTTTTAACCTGATATTTAGTATGATATCATGAACAGGTTTCGACCTGCAATTTAGTATATAGTTCTAAACAGGTAAGGACCTGTAATTTATTATACTGTTCTGAACCGGTTAGGAAATTTATTTTAGTACCATAACATTAGTAGGTTAGGTTATACGTTATACCTTGTAATTCAGAATTATGTTCTAGTCCTGTTCATTTTCGATGTTGCCTCAGCAGTCGCTCGGCCTACGTGAGTGATAACACTGCTGGAATTGTGCCAGTATTTCGAATGGGAATTGTGCCAGTATTTGACACCGGAATTTATGCGTCCGAAAGTAACACCGCCCTAATCCAATGATTCTGATTATGGATTGTGAAAGTTAGGCTTCAAAATTCCAGATGTCACCAAGTTCAGGTCGACATGACGTTGCTCTTTGTTGGCATGACAACGGTGATGGACAAGTTTAGGTGAAATTTGTACGAGAAAGCTACTTGTATGGCAACGGTGATGGACAAGTTTAAGTAGAAGTTGTAAGAAAAAGCTACTTGTACGGCAATGGTGATGGACAAGTTTAAGCGAAAGTTGTGCGAAACGTTCTGCAGGTTCTGGGATCATAACTTCAAACATTGACTTCGGCCAGAAAGTTCCTGACGTCAAACTTACTCACAATTTAGCAACGAATAGCAACGTGTGAGATACATCTGACTGAAGTACTTGAAACAAACAAGCATGAGATTTTATGGAAGTTGTTCGTACATTTAAAATACGTCATAATACATGTTTCTTTCACAGGTTTACTTCGTGTGATAAGTAAAATAATACAGAACTTTTAACCTAACGCTATTTTCTCTTGGGTTTGAAATTCTGGAAACTTTCCAATTTATTAGAAAGCTTTGAAATCCGAGGTGAAGCCTTCAAAATTGGAGAGAAAATGTTTTTTCATTTCACATAAAACTTGACTCAGACTCGAGCTTTAACTTTGATACACGCATTAAAGATGTGCATTATAGGTAGGCATTATAGGCAGGCATTATAGGTAGGCATTATAGGTAGACATTATAGGTAGACATTATAGGTAGACATTATAGGTTTGTATTATAGGTAGGCATTATAAGTAGGCATTATAAGTAGACATTATAGGTTTGCATTATAGGTAGACATTATAGGTGTGTATTATAGGTAGGCATTATAAGTAGGCATTATAAGAAGATATTATAGGTTTGCATTATAGGTAGGCATCATAAGTAGACATTATAGGTAGACATTATAGGTTTGTATTATAGGTAGGCATTATAAGTAGACATTATAGGTAGACATTATAGGTGTGTATTATAGGTAGGCATTATAAGTAGATATTATAGGTAGACATTATAGGTTTATATTATAGGTAGGCATTATAAGTAGACATTATAGGTTTGTATTATAGGTAGGCATTATAAGTAGATATTATAGGTAGACATTATAGGTTTGTATTATAAGTAGGCATTTCAAGTATCAGAATTTTCAACATTCTGAACATGTCTTCGTTGCCGTAAAAATGCTCAGCATTGTTACGGAAATTATGCCCGGAATATAGTACTGATTTATAGACATTTTTACAGTCATGAAAACGTTTCTATGATTTAGAAAATGATGAACGGACACCAGGCATGTCGGTGGTGATTGTGGAGTCACACAGCACTGCTGAAATAAAGATATTTATTTGAATCATTTGATGTGAATGCTGCATGAGCATCACTATATCAACCCGTAAATATTGACATGAATATTCCAAGACTCACATTGCTTCGTGGTGAATATTTTAATTCGATGTTCGAACAGGAGTAAGTCGGGAATATTTTTAGATTTACTTGAAAAATATTACTGGAAAAGAGGCTTAAAAGTTTTGAGCTGCGTTGTGCAATTACGTGCTGGCATAGTGACCATTCAATAAATTAGGAACGATGTGAAAATACAGTAACAAAAGAATAGTAGAATATTCAGAAAAATTAAACGCGGTGCATTTAAAAAAATTATGATTTTGCGGAGTACGACATAATTAAATATAACTAGGCACAATAAAATAAATAGGTTGCTTTAAATAAAATTAAATCGAAAATAATAAAGTTATATGAATTGAAAGGAAAAAAATTGGAATAAATATAGAATATGTAGAATATTTGAGCCTAGGATTTTGAACGGACATTATCAACAAAAGTGTAAAAGACACACGACTAAAAACATGCAATAATATTAAGCAGCAATGGGCAATAAATCTATTAATAGTGACATACGTTACTAGCATTTGACAGATATTAATAGTTATGCTCTGAATCTATCCAATACCTGCAGGTACAGTCTCAGCAATGTTACAAGAACACTGTAGCAAGAACACGGTAGCAAGAACATTGTAGCAAGAACACTACAGCAAGAACACTGTAACAATAACACTATGACAGGAACACTGTAGCAAGAACATTGTATCAGGAATACTGTAACAATAAAATTGAGATAAGACCACTGTAGCAAGAACACTGTGACAAGATCACTGTAGCAAGAACACTGTAGCAATAACACTATAACAAGACCACTGTAGCAAGAACACTGTAGCAATAACACTATAACAAGAACACTGTAGCAAGAACACTACAGCAAGAACACTGCAGCAATAACACTATAACAGGAACACTGTAGCAAGAACATTGTATCAAGAATACTGTAACAATAACATTGAGATAAGACCACTGTAGCAAGAACACTGTAGCACGAACATTGTAGCAATAACACAGAAATAAGAACACTGTAGCAAGAACGCTGTAAAAAGAAAACTGTAACAATAACACTGGAATAAGAACCCTGTAACATGAACACTGTAACAAGAACACTGGATGAGAACGCTGTAGCTAGAACACTGGGATGAGAACGCTGTAGCAAGAACACTGTGGCAAAATCCCTATAACAACAATAAAGTTCTGGCAGCGTATTTGTTCGAGGTGATCATAATTCATTTATAATCAAAATTATGTACAGAGTTTCAGCAACGTATTTGTTCGAGGTGATCATAATTCATTTATAATCACAATTATGTACAGAGTTTCAGCAACGTATTTGTTCGAGGTGATCATAATGCATTTATAATCACAATTATGTACAGAGTTTCAGCAACGTATTTGTTCGAGGTGATCATAATTCATTTATAATCACAATTATGTACAGAGTTTCAGCAACGTATTTGTTCGAGGTGATCATAATTCATTTATAATCACAATTATGTACAGAGTTTCAGCAACTTATTTGTTCGAGGTGATCATAATTCATTTATAATCAAAATTATGTACAGAGTTTCAGCAACGTATTTGTTCGAGGTGATCATAATTCATTTATAATCAAAATTATGTACAGAGTTTCAGCAACTTATTTGTTCGAGGTGATCATAATTCATTTATAATCAAAATTATTTACAGAGTTTCAGCAACGTATTTGTTCGAGGTGATCATAATTCATTTATAATCAAAATTATTTACAGAGTTTCAGCAACGTATTTGTTCGAGGTGATCATAATTCATTTATAATCAAAATTATGTACAGAGTTCTGACAGCGTATTTGTTCAAGGTGATCAAAGCTTCATTGGTTGTTCAAGATCACGGGAGTTCCACCACTGGCTTCAAAGTTGATGCCTGGCGGCCTAACCAAGCGCCTCGAGTATTAAAAGAAGCTCTTTGTAGAATGCCCTTTCAAATACGCGCCAAGTCAAAGCCAAGTCAAAACCAAGTTAAGGCAAGTTTTGGCCATGGCAGGGCTAATCCAAGGCCAAATGAAGGCGAGTCAAGGCAAGGTTATAGGCACGCTCTCAAGATGCAGAGAAATACCTCACGCTTTAATTTATGTGCAACACAAAGTTAAATAAGATACGAAAATACGAAGTAGTTAGCCAGACGAGAAATAAAAATGTATTTTTACTCGTGTGGATCCTGCAGTTATGTTTCACATTAGCACAAATTTTTTTTATACTTCAAAATGATCATTTTGCAAGTACATATTGTAATAATTATTGAAACATGATAGAGGAGAAAGAGGAGGGGTGCAAAACTAGAGTCGTCTTCACATCTGTTGCAAAAAAACTAAGAGAGGTAAAGAACTACTGATGTTTGGCAATGAAAATAGCTAATTGAAATTTATTGAAGTTTTAGAGCTATTTTAACATTATTTATTAAATGTCTCTTTTGTGCTTCGTAAAATTCAGTTTCAAAAATGATGCAATGCAAGAAGCAGTAGCTAGCGAAAATTGTGATGCTTTTTTTTCAAAATAACGAATATATAGTAGCTATAAACACTGATTAATTTTATAACTATAGTCATCCCTAATAATAAAGTATATATTAACTGTGTATACAAATATTCGGAGTACGATAAGTCTCTGAAACATTTTTATAGGATGGGGATTTTGTAATCGATTGTTTCAATTAACTGTGAAACATGTCGATCTAAAGTTGTGTTCAATTTGCTCAGTGTTCACTCTCGCTATTTAAGTCATGCACTTCAGAAAGCTATGAGGCAACGCTTTTATATATAGTGGCAATACTACGAGCATGTAAGTGACATACATAATATCGTAGTGATGTTCAAGAAATACAGTTGATCCTGTCTTCGATGAACTTACGTTACGTGTTACGTAATCCCGCTGCCGACATGGTTGACGCGGCTAGAAATACGGCATGGGACTTGGGTAAAACAACCGAATAATTATCGAAGTAATTATCCGACCCAAGAATGGGCCCGAAGGTTCGTTCCTATAGCCTCATTCTATTCTATTCTATTCTATTCTCTGTTGCTGGTAACATCATTCAGCATCACGTGTTCAAACATTCAGATGCTTAGGAATTATTTTTAACGATGAAAAATTGAAATTCTTTAGTCATCTCGGGAGGGAAAGTTTTAACTTTGCAATTTGCATAAATGACACTGATGAAATTCATCGAAAAGGTAGCGCTGAATTTGTTCATAAATGGGATCTTTCAAATTTGCATCTTGTGTAAGACTCAGATTCGAGAAAATAGAAATGCTGAAATTTGTAAAATGGGTAACGTCCAAATTTGCAGAAAATAAGAATACTAAAATATAAAAAATGGCAATGTTGAAATTTGCTGAAAAAAAAACAATATTGAATTTTGAGAAAATGCCATTATTGAAGTATGCGGAAAATAAAGATGTTGACATGAAAAATTGAGCTGAAAAGGAAATTTCATTTACTTTGTTTTAGGAGTGTGCACAGCCACGCACTGCCATAAAATTGGCTGAGGAAAAAATTAAAAATAAGAAATTAAAAAAATAAAATTTGATTCGAGAGAAAAACTCATTTTGCAAAACCCTGTAAATTTGTATTTAATTTAATTAGTAATGCATGCTTCGAGTGTTGAGTAGAAAAACATTTTTTTCGGTATGTTCACAGTGAAAAAATTGTGTTTACGCTTTAACTGTGTTCAAGATAAATAAGAATACGTTGGTTTGTAAAACTCTTAGGTCTACGTGATCAGTTTACTAACCCTTCCTCCCCTTTAAAATTTACAGGCTGGGGCATAATTTATGTTACATGTTTTCAAATCAATTTTAATAATTATTATTCAAAAACATTAGCCAGTTTAGGATTAGTTAAATCATGTACGAATAGAATCACTTAAATCCTACAAGAATAGAAACAGTTAGATCCTGCACGAATAGGATCAGTTAGGTCCTGCTCGAATAGGATCAGTTAGATCTGTACGAATAGGATTATAATAGTAAAATCCTGTGCGAAAAGGATCAGTTAGATTCTGCACGAATAAAATCAGTTAGATCCTGCACGAATAGGATCACTTAGATCTTGCATGAATAGGATCAGTAAGATCCTGCACGAATAGGATCAGTTAAATCCTGCACGAATAGGATCAGTTAGATCCTGTACGAATAGGATCAGTTAGATCCTACACAAATAGGATCAGTTAGATCCTGTACGAATAGGATCAGTTAAATCCTGCACGGAACCACTCGAGTTCAAAATTGGATGTCTAGTTGAGATCTTATTCTCGCGCTCCAAATGATCTCTGGAGGACGAGTAGCTCGGCTACCAAACAAAGACTGGAGGCAAGACTGCAAGTTTGGTTACTTTAAATCTCAAAAGTATTTTTTTGGGACTTGAATCAGGGATATCATGATTTAGCCTCTCTTAATATTCTTCATTCCAAAATAATTGTTTCAGCTGTAAAATAAATTTTTTTTACTTGAATCAAGGAGATCATGATTTAGCTTTTAAAAATGTACGCTCTGTCATAATAACTGGTTTAGCCCATACTGTAAAATCAACGTTCCTGTTTATTGCTACGCAGAGTCGATTTAAGAATCTAGGAATCTAGATTATATTTCTTAACAGAAAAGGGAGAAAATGCGGGCTGCAGACTGAGACAAACTTAGACTGAGTCCGAGCGTCCTGGCAGAACTCCTAGGCTGTTACATTAAGGTGCTTTAATACTTCATGTTCTTATATAAACAACAGTTAGACACCTGGGTAACTTCTCTACTGCGAGACCTCGAGAGCGAGTCACCTAGGTAACTTCTACCTCTGGTACTAAAACACAACTGCTGTCCTGCCGTTGTGGGAGCAAATGTTGAGGTGAAGGAATCGTTATTTATTGTAGTCAATATTGCTTGTGACATTGTTCTTACTGTTACTGTAGCACAGCACAAATAGTGCGAGGAAAATAACTCCCAAAATGACAAAAGGCTCCAACAAGCACTCCTATATCACAAATGTGTTCCCACAAGCCCTCCTATTTCAGAAACGTGTTCCAACAAAAGCTTTTATTTTCCAAGCGTGTTTTGACAGTACAGAGCTCCATTAACTGTGATGTCTTGCAACAGCTGATTGCAATAGTGGATGCCATAAGTGAGCTAGCGGCCACAAATGGAGAACCCTGGGAACCCTACGTTCCCAGCAAGCTTAGAATCACAGGAGCTTTCGTTGAGAGCAGTGGGGAAGAAATATGGATGGCAGAGAGTCCACACTACGCAAATCAAATATGATGGATAGACAGTTGCCTTGCATTCAGGCACAGATGCTTGATAGAGACTCTTTGTTTAGTTCTGACTCCCGGAGGAACTGCATGGCAATCCACTATGTTTGTCCCGCAGGATAGACGAAGAGTTACTGTTGACTTAGGCCGGACTGGAAAATTACTCGCGTCAGGTCGGTTAGTACCAGCAGGAAAAATATGAGGGAGAGTTCGGCACAGGGTGTTCCTAAGTGTAGAAGGTGAAACAGAGAGAAACACTAGAAGAGGAATAAAAATCTGCGTATTGCACACAGATTTCAGGTGTAAAATGTCTATTCATGGGGTTTGTTTGAAAGTGGGGTTGGGTTACCTGTTTGGGTTTTGGATAGTCAGCTGAACTTTTAGGAATGATGTAGGATACTTTGAGGATACGGGATACAACACCATGAAGTTAAGTACTTAAAGCCTCGCTGCGATGGTGCGTGTTTCATTTGCCTCTCTTAATTAATTCGAGACAAGGCCTCAGGCCATGCAAAGGCCAAGGTCTGGCTTTCACGAACGTAGTTCTTGATAAAAGGCATAATTTTTCCGAAGATAATTAAACAGTGTGTTTTCCAGTTGTGAGTAGGAGTAGAAAATTTTAAAAACAGTATAAGTTTTCTTGCACTTCCCCATTGTGCTGCAGAAGTTCATGCAATGTTCTGCTCTGAGTTTGATGTAAAAAAATGTTTTCTTTACATTTGACTTTGGGTACTTTCTCACGAAAAAATGGTGTGTGCTACTTTGAAGTGTGGTTACCATAGCAAGTATTTAAGACATCTAAGGAAGTTTTTCAAAGAAAATTACATTCTGCCTGTTGAGATAAATTGTAAAAAATATTAAAAAAGTACGTTCGGTCGCAATTGGTTAACATATAAAAGTCCTTTTAAATTCAACGTGAGTCAAACTTTTCTACATTGAAAGATCCAACTTAATAATTTACGGAGTGAAATTTCATTAGTACTAAAAATTCTACACATGTTTAGATGAAGGAGAAAATTATTCATATATGAAAGGAATTTGCAAGCGTTGTTAGTGACTGAAAATATTTGGGCTTTTTCACAAACAAAAAGGATTAAAAGTTACTGAAGATTGTAGCTGAGACAAATTCCTTTTTATTTTTGTAATAACTTTGATTGTGTGACTGAGCTGACAGACATTCTAGGTTAAGGTTTAATTTAACCCATTTTTAGATACTTGTAATGTTTCACTATTTTCCCCACACTTCACTTCTCTCTGAGCCCCATATATCATAATTTTCCTGTCCCTGTTGTTTATTCATTCTGTTCAATCATCGATTTTCTATATATTCCAACCTTTACATAGTTCTCTGAAAATTACAGAACAGGCAACGGAGATCATTTTGGCACATTTTATAAAGATAATTCTTCAGCATTTAACCCTTGGGTGACAGCCAACGACGAGATATACCAACGGTCGTGCTACCAAAGCTTAATTAACTTTGGGCTAAATATTCAGAAAAATTCCATCGTCCCTCACACTCCCCACAATAATTCATTTCCTTGATCATTAGTCCATTGGACAACCAGCGAAGGTCATTTTGCCCCCATCCACTCGACCACAGCATAGAAATCTGAGGCCGTGGCTTTGCTTTGAGATTGACGACGTGATGTGCCAACGACAATGAGTTGAATTGACGACGTGATGTGCCAACAGGACAATGAGTTGAATTGACGACGTGATGTGCCAACAGGACAATGAGTTGAATTGACGACGTGATGTGCCAACAGGACAATAAGT
>VCRD01007765.1:0-14180 GCA_006783055.1 Trinorchestia longiramus
AACGTAATTTGTACGGACATGAACGTGATATAGTTAAACTTTTTACTGCTTTCCTTTGTCTTCGAGGATCATTTAGTTCTGTGTTTGAATTACAGTTGTCCGAATTTTTTTTTTCTTCTTTGCTTTGTTGTTGCTCCGGATATATTTTCAATATGCTTGTTGAATTTTGTATATTGCTAATTTTTTGTTCCAATGTGGTGGTTAGTTCAAGCGTGGCGATGGTCAGTAAGCTCCCCAGCTGAGCTTGCCCGACTTTATTCAGATGGATTCCATCTTTCTTGTAAAGATAATTCTGTCCAGTGTAATGGGACATCAGGTCTAGGTACATGACACCTTTTCCTGGACATATTTGTTTAACCTTTTCATTTGTTAGTAGAATTTGGGAATTAAGATTCACATCATGTCTTTGCGGAAGAATGCTAGTTACGATAGCATTCTTGGATTTGTTTTTCAGTGTATGGATTAACGCTTCAAATTGTTGGGAAATTTCATCTCGGGTCTTGTGTTCTAACTCTCGTGTTCCGCAAAGAACTATAACTATGTCCTCCTTTTTGCGTCGTAAATCTTCTACTAGGTGGACTGCTTCGGGAAGTCGTATTTTGAAAGACAAACTCTCATTTCTTCATCATTGCATTGAAGAGTTCCTCTTTTTTAGACTTTATTGCAGCGAGGGCTGAAAATCCCGATTCATATAAATATGACGTGGGAAATTGCAACAAGGCAGTTAAGGCTTCTTGGATATCGATACATGTTCTTTGATGGAAAGCTAAAAAGCTTCTAGAGACAATTCTTCGTGTTTGATCATCAATCCACCATCAGTGGACACTGCTGCCAGTTCTTCTTTTTCTGTTGGCGTTAAACTGGAATCCATGGCAGTTTCCATAAAAGGGTTTCTAATCCAGTCATATTACGCAGTGTTAATTGATGGAAAATAGTACCTTAAATTTTCTTCTAAGGTTGTTAAATGTTCGACTATCATTGGCTGAATTTCAGTTGTGTAAGAATTTCTGAGCTATGGAAACATTTCGAGACTGCCTCTCAGTGTTGTACCATTCCAAATCTGTAGCTTCTTCTGAAATGCTCTAATTTTGTCGATGGATGTGAGGATATTTTCCTCTTTCCCTTGCATGCTGGAGATCAAATATTGTGAGGCTGGAAAATTGATGCCAAATATTGTAACTTTGTAATCCAAAATTCACATTGAAGAAGGTTACGAAAATGCGATTGTTTCGCTGATTTAAAAAATGTGATTAGTTCTTGCCGTAACTCGTGTACACGGGTAAGTATTTTGCCTCTTGACAACCACCTCATTTCGGTGTGTAAAAGTAGAAGTCTGTGTTGAGAGTCTATATTAGTACATTTCTGTTCAAATAGACGTGATTTAACGTCTTGTTTTAATAAAGTACACCATTTTAACATCTTGATCTAAGATATCTCTTAAATCCTCTCTTAGCGTTTTTGACATCAAGGCCTCTCTATGAAAGAAACAATGAGTTACAATAACATTTTCGTTTCGTTCTTTTATAAAAGATACAAGGCCCATGTTGCAGCCTATCATAGAAGGAGCTCCATCTGTACAGATGCCTACACATGAATTCCACAATAGTTGCCATTTATCAAGGTAGTTATTCAGGATGTTAAAAACGTCCTCACCTTTTGTAGTCAGACTTAATTCTTTGTAAAAAAGAAATTAATTGGTTATTTCATTTTCGTTAATGAAACGAATAAATGCTACGAGTGGCACCTTTTTTGTAATGTCTGTTGACTCTTCAACTTGCAGTGCAAAATCAGAACACTGGAGTTTATCATCACATACATGTTTCTCCATATCAGAAGACATTTCCAAAATACGCCTGGTAACAGTATCATTGGACAGCGGTATCTAGGTTATTTTCGTGGCTGCTTCATTTCCTAACGTCGTGCTGACAATCTTTGGGCAAGCAGGCATAGTAAGTGACTCGCCCACAGTGTAAGGTGTCATATTTTGTGCAATCAGTTCTGAGACTTGATAAGAAGCAATTTGAGCTTTATCAGGAACAGTCAAACTTTTTAAAGAATCGTCTGCTTTTCTATTCTGTTGGGACATTCTTTTGAAATAACTTGTGGGTTTGTCTTGTAAACGAGAGTGCTTATTTTTAAAATCTTTACTAAGTTTACTATGGAGCATTGATTCATTTGACATTTTTGTTTCACAAACTAAACATAATGGCTGTGGATTATCATCATTTCCAGTCCAAGAAAATCCATGGCTTAAATAACTCATCGTATTTTCGGGTCGTTCGCGATTTTGCTTTCTTACTAGTAGAGTAGCTTTCTATATATGAGGTTTGTTTACTTTCATGATTGCATTCATCAATGAAACGCTTCTCAAGAAACTTATCCATTTTTATGGATGAATTATTCTTTACAGATGCTACCATGTCAACGGTAATTATTCTGGAATTTGTAAAACGTACAACACGTTTACTCTTGATAGCTCAGTTCACGACGCGCCCCCTCACCAATACCTGTTATTCAACACTGACGTCAGTGACGTTCTCACGTATTAAAAACTTAAACGCTATAAATACGTACGAGAACGTACATACTTTTTCCAACCAGGTATGAACAGTAATATACGTATTCCATGTAACATAAACACGAATTTATTAGTTCATTTAGAACTGCGTAAAATAGAATTAACAACATAAAAAGTCGCAATAAATTCGCAAAGTCGCAAATACATATGAAAATTCACACGCCTTTGCAAAAAGTAGCAACTTTCGCGATAAATCGCACGCTCTGGCATCATGGTGTCACTTAACTCACTTTCAGGGATGCCAATGAGGATGTGAGCAAAATCTTAATTTGAAATTCTAAATAAACCAACATTCAAGTTCTGGTCTGCAAGAAAAAAGAAAACAAATCTCATAATATAAGCAGGCAACGAAACAAGCAGTGTTTGCAAAAGAATGCTATAAAATAGTAACTTTGTATACATTTACCTTTCATATCTGGATCCCGGAGATTTTTAGGATTGCTACGAGGCGCTGGGCGCACTTGAAAAAGCTCTGGGGCGCACAGTTTGAGAACCACTGCTCTAGATGATGGGTGTGCTAGATAATTTGGGTCGCAGGTAATTGATACTGCAGGTGATTGGTGCTGCAGATGATCGGTGATGATTTAACTCTTTAGTAATGTTAAATTAGTCTATTAGCGTAGGTCGCACTGTAGTATCTGCCAGATCAGAGTTCAAGTAATTTTGCGCTATTCATCTAGTGTCAAGTATTGCGGGAAAACAAACCATGAGAAATTAGTTCCTCATGTGTATGTGACTGTGCAGATTGTGAGCTCCCCTGTGGTGTGCTTGCGCCCTGTGGAGTCCGTCCGACGTCTGCTCATCATCGCACGCCTGTGTTCTCACAACGGCTTCCCTGTCGTCTGGAACGACAAGGTTCCTCTCGCCACTCTTAGTCACAACGTCTCTCATGACACAGGCCACAGCTCAGGGTCTAGTTCTTCGAATGTGGACCGCAACAGAAAGTCCGCCGTGATCGTCGAGGTTGATGAGACCGCGTCACATCGACAACGGTCTCCCATGACTGCCACCAGCGGCGATTCAGGAGTTGGGGCCTTCGATGAAATGGACATCATAGACGAGGTGTTACGGGCGGATCCACACGTGCTCAAGAGCCACTATGAGAAACTCAACAAGCGCATTGGGCTCACTTCTGAAGCTGTCAGAACGCACTTGCTCACAGACAGCTGCATTAACAGGTTCTCGTCAGAGCATCCTGTGGCAGACGAATATGAAGATGGAAAAGAGTGCAGCTATTTGGCGTCTGTTCCTCTGAGTCTGGAGGCAAGCGTTGATGAGGGCATTGGTGAAGGTGTCGTTTCAACGTCTGATGCAGTACCACTCACTGGCACGAACGGTGAGGACTCTTTAGAATTCAATTTTTATGTTCCTTCTGTACTGATCTAGTGCCTTTTTTACTGGTTCATTAGCAACGATGAACAAATGGCGGTGTTTGGTAATACTAAAGATGACTGTTGAGGAAAACCTGATGCATTTTTTATAGAGCTTCCAGTATTCCTCCACAGATGTATGATCTGCCAATGAATTGCTGAGTGCATTTGCAGTTATAGAAAGAATTGCAGTCAAATTCAATTTTATAGGCCTGAAATGCGTATTATCAAATCTGCTGGTACGTTTCATTCAAATTAGCTTACGTTTTTAGCTGATATTTTATCATAGCGATTTTAGTACACTAATACACGAGCCTTAAATTCAAATTGCATCCAATTGCTAACAGCTTTTGACTTCAGTAACGGATTAAATGAATGCATTTTCCCCGTTGAGTTACGGTGTATTTATCTGCTAGTTGTATGAAGTGTAGGTAGGAATATGTTATGATAAAATGCTTTCTGTATCAAGCACGCTAGACGTCTCTGTTAAACAGGCAGAAATTTGTTAGCGAACTCTGTTGTTTAGTAGTGGCGTTAGTGTGCTTAACAAGTCCACATGCTTTAAAGTCATGTTCAGTGTAATGTTAGTCATGCTTAAGTTAGTGAACTTATTAAGCCATTATTAAATTAGTGTACTTATAAAGCCATTATTAAATCAGTGTACTTTTGAAGTGAGTTCTGAAGTGAAGTAAACTGGTGCCTGTCTGTGCCCTGCAACAGGAGGAGAACAGGTGCATTGGTACAACACACAGACCGCCCCTGCAGACCTGGACAAGAACGCTGTGCGCACCCTGCACGCCGCCACCGGCATCCTGTGCGGCCTGGTGCTCCGTTCTCAGGTCATGGTCATGCTCAAGAATAAGGTGCGTACTGTCTGGTGTGCTGTTGTGTTGTTGTGTTGGGGGATTGCGTTGTGTTGGGGACTGTGTTGTAATCTGGCTTCGTGTTTCTCGTAGAGAAAACGTTGATGTTTCTTACCCTTCATGCTTTAATACGATTGATTTCGCATCCTGTTTTTCTTACGAAGACCAGACTAGCCTTTTTTGATTAAGTGACCATTTGCCTCCTTGTTCCTGGATGTTTCAAGTTGAAAAAAATCTAAAAAGTTTTTGATGACACGTGCCTGTAACACTGACGGTAGTACACACAGATGTGCATTAAAAGCTATGGCTGGTTTTCTAGTTAGTTCTTCTTGAAATAATGAATTTACGGTGCAGGAGCTGTTCTCATATGCTCACTCAGCAGCAACCACAAGTATAACTCTAAACTACTTTCTTTTCAACTAGTACTTAGACCTAAATAATTAAGCCTCTACTGTTTTTTTTTACCGTCATGTGTACTTTTTTAATGTAAATTAGTCCAATTAATTCCTGAGCGATGAAGCCCTGAGAGTTTTCAACCGTTTTTTGTATTTTCTTACATGTAAACTAATTCAGTTTATTCTTGAACGATTGATCTGGATAGTTCTCCGCTGTTTTTCTATTGTCTTTTCATGCATCCAGTTTAATCCTGAGCGACTGAGGCTTCAGTTTTCTGCCGTTTTTTCTATTGTCTTGACATGGTTACTAGTTCCAGTCATTTTGGTCCAGATGTTCATCGAGAAGCCTGAGTACCTAAGCGAGACCTGGAAGGACCTGCGGCTGTTCCAGGACGCGTATCCACGCTACTACGACCTGGAGGCTGTGGACTTGACCCCTGAAGACTTGGACTGTCACGTGGACTTCCGGCCGTACATGAACCCTGCTCCTCACACCGTCTCCACGCGCATGACCTTCCCCAGAGCGTTCCATAGCTTCAGGACGCTGGGGCTCAGGCATCAGGTTATGGTCAATAATAGGTGAGTGCGGGTAGTGAACAAAAAGTGAATGATTTATGAATATTAAGAAAAATATGTGAATGATATGTGACAATGAGCTGAATAATATGGTAGTGTTATTGGTCAGGATGTTCATGAGCCCTGGTTATGGGGTTACTCGTTTGTTTTCATTTTCTGGAGACCTTCTTCTGCCTCTACTGACGGTACAGAATGGCTGTTACTGGTCACAGATTTTGAACAGTATGGTAATTATTACTCACCGATTTCGAACAGAATGGTTGTTATTACTCATTGATTTTTAACTGATTGGCTATTATTAATCACTGATTTTGGATAGCATGGCTATTATTGGCCAGCAATTTTAAACAGAATGACTATTATTGGTCAGCGATTTTGTAATGTTCTCATTCTCAGGTACAACGTTATGGGCATGATCACTAGAAAGGATCTGGTGAAGCTGTACACGAAGCGCAAGAAGGATGACGTCGCCATCCTCAGGATGAAAGTGCATGAGAGAGCGTGATGAATGTAACCAACATGATTTGGCCGGGTGTAGTTGTGAACTTGTCTCATTTAGCTGTTGTGTGTCAAGACATAGAAGTTTGTGTGTCTTGAACTTATGTTGCTGTCTATTTTACGTCTTGAAATACTAAACTGTCCTATGAATTTTTAGTAGTTCCATTTCAATCTGTATCTTTTGGCGATTTTGTTTTGTAGATCCGCTACCCATTGTTCAAGCATACCTAAGTGTGTAGGTCTTAAATTAATATAACTTACGCATCGCTTTTTTACTTCTCTTGTTTAATCAAGATCGTATTAACGTTGTTCTATTCGAAATGAAAGTTTGTGACTACGTCAATAGTGCAAAGCTGAACGTTTGTAGTCAGCACATGATTATTTTCATTATTTTCACAAGAGAAGTTGTTACGTTCCTTCAGATCTGAACCACTGAACAAAATGAATTGTTTTGATGCGTTACTGTGAGGATAATAACCCAGAATAATCACTTGGGATATTTTTATGGCATTTCTCTATCCAATTTTGGGATTCTGTGACTTTTCCTGAGTCTTGGTGTTGCGCTCTGGTATGTCTTGAGACAATCGAAAGTGTCCTGGCAGGTCTTTAGAAAGTGTCCTGCAAGGATTTTAGAAAGGGACCTGGCAGTGTTACTTAATTCTTAGTTTTATAGGCTTTCCATTAAGTTGAATTTTTGTATTCGTTAGTTTGATTTAATAGACGAACTTAGGATTGATCTCGTATGACATGCCTCGCGAGGTATGCGTGAAAGTTCTTCCATAAACTTCGTACGCTTGCATTTTTCTGTTTATCGTTCCTGTTTTACTAGGGTCAAATGAGTTATGAGGCGTGTGATAGTGTGTATTGAAGCACTGTTATATCGAGGTCACAAAGTCAAGCTTTATTTCCTTCTCAGTCAAGTTCTGTGCTCCTGAATCATTGAGCAATATGTTGTAATCATTGCGAAATAAAAAACAGGACTTCACTAACTTCACAGTAGCTTCTAGTTAGTCGGTAATCATGATACTTTTACACTGTCACGTGCGGTACAGTAGAGGAAGTTTTGGCCATTTACTATTTGCGGGTTTATGAAAATCTTGATCAGGCCACGCGTCATTTCAAACCTTACCGCCCATACGGAGAGCCATGAGTTCCGTTCATGTTGAAATCATTCTTACTGGTATGTTCTTGATATGGCACTGATGAGAATTCGTTTGAAAATGATCATGTTTTTGCTGGCTCGTTTCTCATTAAACCATTTTTCATTTTTCGTTCTTCATTTTTTACTCAGATTTGACTTTGGTTTTAGTTATTGAAGGGTGGAAACAGAGCTCTTGGACTGTTTTCTTAATCATTCATGAATATGCTACATTTGAATTCGAAAAACTGATGGAAGTGGAATGTTTCGAAGACTACATGACGTGTGCCGCTGGGGATGGAGGGTTAATAGATCGAGGAGGGGTGTTAAAATAAGTGTGGGACACCGATTATGATGAGTGTAGGAAAGAGTTAAAACTTACTGACGAGACGAAAAAAGGCTCGTTTGAAGGTGTGATTCCTACGACCATTTGTGTGATGCTCAAATATCGTGGGACATACGAGTAGCAACGAGAATCCAAAATGTGTTGAGGGTCAGATGCTTGAGAAGTGGGTAAAGAATGGCACAGTTGACTGTGACGTACGAGGAAGGGTAGGTGAGATGAGAGTGTTGCCGAACTACGTCAATATTTCAGTGCTGATTTTTTAGAATGTTTGTTCAGAACGCGTTTTCTTAGAAAGTGTAGGTGTGAAATGTGTGATGAGAGGGAGTAAAGGCATGCGGAAACGAGAAGAGTACGAAGTGACAGAAGTCTCTTGCGATTGCCGAAATAAGCTTCAGATACAAATGAATGGCTGTTGTATGTGGACCGGTGAAGTTTTTACACTGCCTATAATGGGGCTGGGTCTTTTGCTTGATTTTTTTTAAGTTGGCTAGAGAACAACCAGTGCGCGTGTGTAATCTGTACTTGATAACCAATTTAGTTCTTAGAGCTCTTTAACAATGTGGGCTAACGTCAGTCATCGAAGATTTTCTAGAATAATTTGTTTAGATAGACACTACCCTGTAACGCGATTTACTTTCAATATTCGGCAGGGTAGGCAATCTATCCTGCTTGAATGGCGAATATTTTGCTGACTGGCATTATGTTGGTTTGGGTCAAAATGTTTCTTTTGAATTCTAATTTGTATGATGACTTCAGGAATCAGGTCCGCGTGAATGCTGTTACTTGATGGTTCACGTTATATAGTTTCCCCGTTTTCCCAGCAAAACTATGGCACTGGCCATAGTGTATTCTGCTCAATGCATTTATTTTGCTGACGTTCATTTTTCAATTTGCTTAATTATATTGAACGTGTCGAAAAGAAACGTGTTTACATTAATTTTTTATTTCGTGTACGCACTCCGTGTATTTTTTTTTGTAGGGATATGCAGTGTTATAGGTTGGAAGTGCATCATGTGATGTGTGTTGAATATTCTCGTAAGTGATTGACAATAAATAATTGGAAGTTGATTATCTCGTGTGTTTATTGTTGATTAATGTATACCCAGCGAATCTAATTCAGCTTTGTTATGCACAGTCGCTTTAATGCCGTCTGTGTTGTTGGTGTGTCATTTAGCTCTTACAACGGCAGGATCTATTCTTTGTCTACGTTTGTTATTCTTCTTCCATAAAAATGTCATTGAAACTACCGCCAAAATTTACACCTGCCAGTAGTATTCATTGCTAAGTAAACTGATGATCTTCATTACGGTGTTATTGTACTTTTTTAATGTCTTTATTTCCTGTTTTGAGAAGTTGATCTGTTCAGAACATCTGTTCATTATTCCTGTCATATTCTTGTTGTTATTGTGCGAGGTGACTAGCTAGCAGATCTTCGACGTACAATCATGAGGAAGACTACCATAAAAATATTTGTCCTCCAGTACATTATTTTGCATCCAGGACCTTATTCCTTCTTGATTTTTGGACGTAATTATTACCTGTAGCGTCCTGCGGCTGTGACCTGAAGAGTTCTTGTTTACGAGGAGTCACCTTGAAAACCGATCATTGATGTTATCGTTTTGATTAGTATATTAACTATAAGCTTGTTTATGTCTCATACACTTCTACTATTTTACTCCATATTATTGTAACTGCTTGGTAGCTGTGTAGTTCAAATCTACGATTACGACCGACCTCAGGATGACTATGGCTACTAGCGGGAGAAAAAAAAGACACTCAGTGAAAGAACAAAATCTTGACCTTATGTCCGCAGCCTTCAAAAGGCCTTGGAAACTCGGTGTTCCTCGAAGGCGACCTGAGCTACGCCATGCAGAGTCAGCAACTCCTGTTGCAGGGAGCTGGTGTGGTTTTAGTTCTCCCGTGCGATATGCCTTATGATTTATACCCATGCTCTCTGTCGCCTGAAGGAAGCTGGCATTCTAGACAAGCGATCTCTTGCTCGCGTTTGCTTGCCATACTCCATCTGTTGCTCTCATCAAAAAATTTTGCACCAAAGAAATGGTTTTTGCCACTTTCACAACGCTCTTTGAGAGCTGCGTGAGAAGTATTATTTTGTATACTCTCATCTCGTGCTTTGTTTAATTTGGCAAAAGTGGTAGGGTCATATACAATTAGTTAACGTATTACCTCTTCATCAGTCTCCGATTAACCACTCTTATCGGGAAATTAACCTACCGAAGTAGTATATGTATTACGTCCTCTTCGTACGTGATGTAGTCTGGTAAAGTGAATTTAATTGAAACGAGGTTTGTTTGTCTACTTATTTGTAGAACGGATCTGCAATTTGAGATAACATTATGTATTGTCATCGGAACACATTTCTATTTATTATGTATACAAAGCTAGCAAAACTGTGCCTTCCTACCTTCATATTCCTATACTTAGCGGCTCAGAGCCTTCTTACATGTTACTGTGTATGTTGTATATTTTTGAATATTTATAGGCCTTTATCCCAATAAATATTTTTCTAAGTACCCAGTGATTTTGTTCCTTTGTTCGTGACACTAATAAAAATGTGCTTTCCACGACTACAGTATGTAAAGATTTCTTCTTGTATATAGGAATTGCTCGGCTACTTCGTATCAAATAACTAGCAATGTTCCTGGAATCCAGGTCCACGTTATTCCCGCCATCTAATAGGCTTAATTAATTGCAGCCGCAATAGCGATCACAAATTTTTTAGTTGCGGTTGTGTTGCAACTATTTTTGAAGGTGCCAATTGGGTTGCGGCGTAACTACTTCGAATAAATTTCACCACAAATTGCAACCGCAATTTTGAATAATGTAAGTTGAAAAAAAATAACTGCTGCGCGCATATACCACCGCATCCTGCATCTACTGCGCAGCTGCAGTAAGGCTACCAGTCTGCCAGTGTCAGTCTAACCATTGTCTAGGTGTGTTGTATATAGGATCTTAATACAGTTGAATGCTTTTGAGCTCCAGTGGAATATATAATCAGTAATATTAATACTCTATGTCTGTATGCTTTCCAGATAAATTTTTACTGATCTGTAAAAAAAAGTTTCATTTGCTAAAAAGATGGATCGATTTGTGACGAAGACTAAATGTATATCGAATGCAACTGTAACGGCGGGTCACTTTAGCACAAGCGATGCTCCAGGGAGAAATTGCTTCAGTCAAAGCTTCTACAAGTGGAACAGCAGAAACAGAACATGATTTTTTCGAGTACGTCAGCAGTTGCAAGGATAGTGGTGGTATGACATTTAAATGTGTTTAGTGTTTGCCGGTGACCAAATGCTACAAGGCGCAAAAAAGCCTACATTCTACGAAAACACATTGCGAGCATTCATGCGAAAGTTATTTAAACTCGTATTCATCGCTTATACGGGATAAAACATAACACGACGGTTATGATCTATTGACCTATATTGCTAACTACTTACATTAATGAAATTAGTGGAAAGAATGTGAAATATCCAGTAAGTATTTAAGGTAAAGAGTCAATGTTACATTTTTAGTTCTTTTTCCTGACTTGATTTTAAATCTGAATATATTTTCCAGGTGTCGACGAGTTTCACTGAACGCGTGAAAAAATGCAGTAAAGATCATTTCGAGGAAAATTTTTTTTCTGGTGAACGTGATTATGATGATCAGGGGCGCACCCGCAGAAAACAATACACGCAGTTGAAGATGCCGCAGACAATGGGTGTGAATGGATATATTGGCCTGAATGCTTGCAACAAGACTATAGAAAAAATTATGAAATTCATTGAAAATGTCTTGTTACTCTGAATCGTTGAGAGTTGTTCTTTAATCGATATGAGAATATTCATCAGACGAGAAATTCTTCATGAGTCGACGTACACACATTAGGAAGATTGAGGAGTTATTTGAATGTAAGGTTACATCATTAAAAGAAAAGCTGGAAGGACCACAGTGTGTTGCAACTACGGCGGATACCTGGTTTTGCTAAGACACGTTCAATTGAACAAATAAAAATAACGCACCTTGGAAATATCCTATTTGTTAACAAACTAAAAAAATGTGATGTAAAATACATGGTATCTTCCAAATGCCCCGTGGTACAATATGATTCCCGCGAAAAGGCTATGTAGCATTGTTAAAGATACAAATTGATTTGAAATTAGTATATAAATGCTGGTTAACGGCTTTTAAAGGTTTAATAGGATATTAGGTATTAAATATGAAGTATATGTAACAATGTCAATTATATACGGTCAATTTACAGATATTTTAGCGTAACTGATCACCGGATCAACCCCCTACTCTCTTCAGAATAAAGGAAATGTTAGCTTGTCGTCGTCTCAAAGAAAAGTACGCATTCGACGTCCTTGCAAGAGCCATCGGAGACATCCATATACAGTTCGGCATACAAGACAAAACGTCTACGACTGCTATAGACAATGGAAGTAACTTCCTCAACGCTTTCAGGTGTTGTGTGATTATGGCTTATAAAGCGAATTTAATCTGCTCATATAAAAAATGACATACATAATAATAGATAAGTAATATTATAATCCACGTACATCATACATGGTATCAAAATTAATTTAATCGAATTTCAGGAAAAAATATTTTTTTCAACTATTGCTGTCAATCCCATTCAGATTATTTGGCGAGCTAGAACAGGAATGTAGTCAGTTGCAGTCCACTTCTTGTAAGCCCCACGAAGCGAAAATGACTGCGATAGTGATATTGAAGATGATGCTGACGATACTGTGATATTATACAATAAACATGATCATAAACATATATGAATAGGCTCAAGTAAATATTCAGGTTCTGATAGTACCACGGGTAAAATTGAAAAATGTATTTTATATAATAGATCCTTAATTTTATCTTTTTTAAACTGTGAAATTTCTACGGGTACTATCAAGGTCATGTTATCGGTAGATGAGGTACAGAATGGAAGTTCTGTACACATTTTTGAAAAAACTTCATTGCAAGTACAACAATTCGTTATAAATCTTTCATACATTCGTTTTTATAATAATTTCACATACGCCAAATATAAACCTGGGAATTTTCACAGAAACCATCTAGTTATTCATATATTTTTTCAGAAATTCAGGACATGAAACCCATAAAGCAAAATTTATGGGGAGCAGGAACGACGTTCAATCACAAGTGAGAGTGTTGCCTAGTTACCAAACTGCTTATGAACAGTGGGCAGGCCTATGCCGCTCGGGTTAGTGTGTTGCAACCTGCAGTGTTGTAAGGTCGTCTGTGTGTTCGCACTCCCATGCTGCAGACTCGGGCGCGTTGCTCTCTGAGTTTCAAATTGAGGACGTGCCCAAATCATGAATGAAGACTGTGATCGTGAATACAATTTATGAAAAATGGTTACTAGTTATTCATCTATATTGAATGATATGAGGCTTCTGTGATTATACGCAATATTCGTTTTTATTTTATCTGATTCAGTACCATTAAAAAAAAATTAAAATATTGTTCGAATTTAAATTACGTCGACTAGTATCGTTGAATCAGAATCAAAAGATCGTAAACATCTCAAGAAAATATATGTCCAGCTTAAAATACCTGAAATAAATGAGAAGGTATACAAGAATTCTCAATAAATGCTACACCAAATTGCAAGAATGAAGCGTATTTTTTCTGGCACAAATGAACTGAAATGAAACAATGAAGTGCATTAGTTTGGTTTAGTCTGGCACGGAGGCAGAGAGATGCTGAACACAATTGTGAACTGTTCACAAGGACTCTCTGAGAACTATAAGCAGAACAGATGCTTCAGCTGCTGTGTGTAAACTAAATTGTTAAAATGTGCCTCGATTTGCCCTCCGATTTCCACGACTGACTTGGAAACATTTAGAAATTTCTACCATAGAAATGATTTCCGTGGTAAGTTTCGGTTTTTGTTTCATTGTATCACAAGTTAATCTGTTTAGAATGCCCTACATGAAAATTTACTGTGCTGAAGTACAATTTAAATTCAATGAAATCAGTTTCGTTATTCATAGTTAGTAGAGCTGGTCTTATGTATTTATTGCTGACTTGGAACTTTTATTGTTTTATATATATATATGGGTCTTGGGTGCCTCTGTTGAGCCTGTCATCTGCTTGCTGTAAATACAACATTGTGATGAGAATAACATTAATGGAATAATGTGGCATATAGGCATATTAATGAGGTGTGAGTAGTAAATAGTAATATTAAAGGTAGACGTCCTGTAGGCAGGCCGGTGCTGCTGCAGGCAGGCCAGTGCTGCTGCAGGCAGGCCAGTGCTGCTGCAGGCAGGCCAGTGCTGCTGCAGGCAGGCCAGTGCTGCTGCAGGCAGGCCAGTGCTGCTGCAGGCAGGCCAGTGCTGCTGCAGGCAGGCCAGTGCTGCTGCAGGCAGGCCAGTGCTGCT
>VCRD01007766.1:7440-19992 GCA_006783055.1 Trinorchestia longiramus
ATTCAATCGTAGTTCCAACTCCAAATTGTAACTCTCGTTTATAGAACACCATAGTCAACCACGAGCCTATAGGCTAAGTGCCCGTCAGTTCCTTCCCCACCGTTACCCAGTGTGCAGTAATTTTATTCGCGCTTTCAGTCTCTCTGACGGGTTTCAGTTTCGGTTTCAGGTTCAGTTCAGTTTCAGTTCCAGTCTCAGTCAACGAATTTCTCAATTTCGGTCCTTGATCTTGGCTTTAACTTCTGCTGATTTTGATCGTGTCAAATAATAAATCTGCAAGCTACGAAGCCGATCGTATTACTTCCCTGGCAGGACATCACCCACGAAATACTTGAAACAGAAAAGTGACACGTTCCCTAAAGTGCTGTCCGTAAACTGGGGACTCTAAACACGTGACCCTAAAACTGTACGAAGTGAAGATTTTCACCTGCTAGGCAATCGCACTCAAAGCGTTGGGGAAAAATGAATAATATTAATGATTTAATATTAATTTACCATTAACATGACAAAACTCTTTGCTGAAAGGCATCTTAATTAAAGAACATGTTAGCAGAAGGCTTGCTAGCGACAGAGCAGTTAGATTCTTATGCAACAGAAACTATGTTCAAACGGGCTAGAGGGTGCGGAACTGAACGTCTGATGAACTGTGACTGAGTTTATGTTTCAACGAATGAACAAATTTATCCACTTCCGACGTAATTATTGTGACGTAACTGCCCAAAACGCATGTATATTCATCTTTATTGATAGTTAACAATTTGATATTAGTTATTAGTTTCAGCAAAGTTTTCCTCATAGTCCAACTTAGAGCTAAATCTAGTGCTTATACATTTTGCAGTCATGTTAAGACAATGGTTGAATGTGTGTAGCACCGAAGCAAGGCAATACCACCTCGGAAATTCCAGCGTGCCACTGCTTGATTCTTAAACCCAGTTCAGAATATAGTTTGCTGTTTATATATGTAAATTATTAGACATGTATGTAGTATAGTGTATTAATTCACTATGTATACCATGCATAGATAACTAAATACATAATCAATCACATTTGCTGGAATCTTCTTCAATTTGAATAAAAAGAGGAGAGCAAAAAATACGGATAAAAATTTCATTATAATGCGAACGTTTCGGGCTAACACCCATCATGAGCTCTTTAAAAGAAAATCTAACATACACCACTGAAACAAAAAGAGAAAAAGATGTACAAACACAAATTCAGAAGTATAGCCAAAAGAGTAATATGACAAAAACACAACTAAGAACGTATAATGGTGAAGGGATATGAGCTTAACTGGTAGTTAAGTGAAGGCTTGCATTTAAAAATGAAAGGAGACTCTAAAATTCTAAGATCTAAAACACTTGAAGCTGCACGTACTACTTTGAAATGACTAGAGTTGGGCATCGTATTACAAGTTTCTGCATGATCACGAACAGCAGAATGAGACGGACTGGTCAGACGAGCACCATGGTGCAGTAACTAACTTCCAAATGCTCTGCCATTCTAGCTCTGAGAGCTGACCACATGTGTGGTCATGCCAAAGTACTCAGATGCACAACGTGCACAACTGTACGAATACACTAGAGAGGCCTGCATAGTGGACGGAAGTTTGCTTTTATAATTGAAAAAAGAATCGATTGTAAATTTGTTTCGTAATATTATATGAAATTCTATGCCTGTAAAATGTCTAGAGAGTAGGGCCAGTAATTCTGTTTTGAGCTTTTCGGATTAAGGTCCAAAATATGGTAAACACAGATAAATTGTCTGAAAGATCGGATGTTGAGAGGTCGAATTTGGTGAAACATTGGTATTTTGAAACTTTTTGTAGAAAAATTTACCTATTTGGTATTCTATGAATGAAGATCTAAAACTATTTTGACGGAAAATTTCAGTTAAAAACGGAAACTCTAAATGAAGGAGGCTAAAATTTGAGCATATTTTATGAGCACGGGCAAGCATAGTTCTAATGCAATTCAGTTTTAAACGGAACGTGCAATAGCTAAAAAAGCTCAGTCCTAGACCAGAAAAAGTATTTTTTTCGGTATACGGATAATTCAAATTTATTCTCTGGTCTAGTTAATAAACAATCAAGAAAAGGTCATTCATTATTCTTTTCATATTCCATGGTGAATCTAATATTTGGATGCTTGCTATTAATAAAATCAAAGAATAATGTTGCATGGGATTCCTCACAGAACAGCAAAAAAGTATCGTCTATGTAACGACGATAAAATACGGGCTGGAATTCTTTGGTACAAAATTTTAGCCATTTTGTTTCATTAAAGCACACGGATATATTTGCAAACGTTGGGCCAAGGGGTAAGCCCATGCCAAGTGCCTCAATCTGTTTATAAAATTTGTCATTGAACACAAAGAAGGAATATTTCACCGCAAGATCTAACAGATTTTTGAAAAATTTACGAGAAAGGCCCATATCTAGAGAATTAAGATCTGTAAAAAGTTGTAAAAGACATATATCTATAGTTTCCTCCAACGGGGTATTAGTAAAAAGGTTTTCAATGTCAAATGATGTCATAAAACATTTTGATGCGTTACTAATCCTACTTAAATCATTAACAAAAAACTGAGAATTCTCTAACGTAAATTCGTTGCGAGAAATAGGATTTCAGACTGAGACCAAAAATTTAGCGATAGAAAATCCTGGAGTATTATAAGCAGCAAATATCAGTCTGAACTGGAACATAGTAGAAAATTGCTTCTATGTATTTTTGGCAAGCCATTCAATTTACCTGGCCCCGAACACGGAACAAACAATTTACTGTAATTATCTGCAGACAACATTTTTGAGTCTTTTAGTTTACGGAGGAAGTTATTGATTTTTTTCTCTATTGTAAGTGTATAATTGTGGATTGGCTCTGATATCAATTAAAATTTAAACCTGTCAGAGATAATTGCAGTCTTGCTTTCAATATATTTGTTTTTATCGCCAATGACGACACCACGACCTTTGTCTGGTCGAGAAGCTATTATAATTTTATTTTGGCCGAATTGTTTCAATAACTGGATGTCAGACTTGGAAATACACGAATAAAATATTTTTTGGGGAGAAAAGTTATAATAATACTTGGAAGCTATACTCCGAAGCTGGTCAGTAAATTCAGGAATAACATCTCTACTTCTGTTTTTTAGTTCTAAAAATATTTACTCATAGACTAAAAAATAACTATAAAAATCCATTCTATACACCGGTATACAGAAGTCTAAACCATAAGCCAATAGAAACTTTTCACGATCAAGTACAATTGTTGAACTGTAGTTGAAAATAACCTTATTTGGATCGATTTGGTGAATACAGCAATCAATGCCCAAGTTAAAAAGCTTCCTGGAGTTTGTGCGAAGCGTGGCAGACCTCAACTCGTCGGTTAGGTTTGCAAAGTATCTAGTCGTTGCTGAAAAATCCAACCGTTGCCAGTTTTAAACTGAATTGCATTAGAACTATGCTTGCCCGTGCTCATAAATATGCTCAAATTTTAGCCTCCTTCATTTAGAGTTCTCGTTTTTAACTGAATTTTTCCGTCAAAATGTTTTTAGATCTTCTTTCATCGAATAGGTAAATTTTTAGACAAAAAGTTTCAAAATATCAATGTTTCACCAAATTCGACCTCTAAACATCCGATCTCTCAACCAATTTATCTGTGTTTACCATATATTGGACCTTATTCAGAAAATCTCAAAACAGAATTACTGGATCTCCTCTCTAGACATTTTACAGACATAGAATTTCATTTAATACTGGGAAACAAATTTACAATAGGTTCTTTTTTCAATTATAAGGATAAACTTCCGTCCACTATGCAGACCTCTCTAGTGTATTCGTACAGTTGTGCACGTTGTACATCTAAGTACTTTAGCATGACCACACGTACTCTCGGAGCTAGAATGGCAGAGCATTTTGAAGTTAGTTACTGCACAGAAGCTCGTCTGACTAGTCCGTCTCATTCTGCTGTTCGTGATCATGCACAAACTTGCAATACAATACCCAACTCTAGTTGTTTCAAAGTAGTACGAGCAGCTTCAAGTGTTTTAGATCTTAAACTTTTAGAGTCTTTTCATTTTTAAATGCAAGCCTTCACTTAACAACCAGTTAGGCTCATATACCCTTACCATTGTAAGTTCTTAGTTGGGTTTTTTGTCATATATCTCTTTTGGCTATGCTTCTGAATTTATGTTTGTACATCTTTTTCTCTTTTTGTTCCAGTGGTGTATGTTAGATTTTCTTTCAAAAAGCTGATGATGGTTGTTAGCCCGAAACGTTTGCATTATAATGAAATTTTTATCAGTGTTTTTTTGCTCTCCTCATTATATTAACTATTTATATATTTCCGTTGTTTGTTTTACCTAGATCGCGGCTGAAAAATCCAGCAGTGGCAATCCTACGACCGAACTACGCCGGCGTGTGAACATCATACGTACATGTCTACAAGCTGCCGTACATGTGCATTGAAACACCGACATGAACGTAGCCCTTTTTACGTTTACATGGCTTCACTTACAGCTTAGTGTCGCGCGAAATGTGTTTGAAAGAGCTCCTACAAATCTTTTCGTACATTTTGTATCTCTATAAAGTTATTTTGATGTAATTTTTTTTGCGGTAGCGGTGAGAAAATTCGGCCATGTGTTTTGGAAGAAATTGTAACTCCCATTACAATATTTCTTTATCGGTTAAACAGGGCTTAAAAATGCTCGTAAAACAATAATTTCTAAAGTATCTGCATCGCAATGCTGTTTAATTTCACAAAGGTGAAGTGTCGCATCAAGCCAGAAATATATGGTATTGAAACCTAAAAAGGAATATATCCAATACACTTGTTTGCTGTATAATCAAAGTTAAATTATTTCTGCTATCCATAGCTGAATATTAAAAGGCCCGTTTTGGTGACTTATTTCTTCTATGTACCAAATTCAGGTTAGACATGCGCTTAATAGACGTATTAAATGAATCGTTTAGATAAATTAAGAAAATGATGTCTTAAAGATAAAATTTAACAAAGCTATTAATTTAAGATGTGTGTGTGAAACTACTTGGGGGTTTGTGAGTGTAGTGCTGTTGTCAAGAGGGTATTTGTGTCTGAGTTTGTGGATGTGCTTGTCTGCAATTGTGGTGCGTACCTTGCTAATGCTAGCGTAGTGGTGTATGAGTATGTCTGCATGTTTCCGTCTTAAGAGTATGTTCACATCAGTGTTGATTGACACATGTATTTGGGAGGCGTTTGTGTTGGAATTTGTTGTTTCTAATGGTTTTGTAGAGTTTGCTAGAGTTTGTCTTGTAGTCTAGTGATTCGATGAAATTTTTCCTGTTTTCTGTTTGCTTTTTGGTAATTTTTTCCTTCATTTGTTCGTTCAGATTCTCGATGTGTTGTGTGGTTTGGTAAGTGTGCGGAGTGGATGTATCTCTGAGATTGTAACGTTCTCTGATTAGTCTATATACAGGGTGTCTCAAAAAATATACTCACCATTTAACCGTTGCTAACATGCCGTCTTCTTTGTGTTGCAGGTGTGAAGTTCGAATCTTTGCGAACATGATTCTTTAATCAAATTTAATCATGTTCGCAAAGGTTTGAACCTCACACCTGCAACATAAAGAAGACAGCATGTTAGCAACGGTTACAGGGTGAGTACATTTTTTTTGAGACACCCTGTAGTTCATGTGTGAAGTTTGGGTTATAGTGGTTTCTGTTACTTTTTGGAATGAGTTTTTTGTCAGCTTTTGTGATGATAGAGTTGAATTCTGTTATCGTTTGATTGATGCTATTTATGGAGTGGGTATTGAGTGCTGCGAAAAGTTGTTCTGTTTGTTCGGTAAACCTTACCCAGTTTGCTTTTTTGAAGTTCGTGTGTGTTTGCTTGGGATGGGTGGCGAGGTCCTTGCCAGTGTGGACTGTGGCGATAATAGGGACTTCGTTTTTTTGTATAATAATATGTACTTTATCAATATGTAAAATCCACTTATATTATTAACACTTAAAAGTGCAGTAACTTTTATAATCACACTGGTATTCTTTATTTGCCTTGTCTTTTCCTTGTGACATCAGTTGGATTATTTTTTATAATTTTGAGTTGAACAATAACAAACTATGAATTAACTTGGATAATATTTCATCATGTAGAAATATATGTGTACAAAGGACGGTTATGACTTTTTCTCTGTTCGATGGCCAAGTATGTGAATATTAATGTTACTGTGATATGTTCATCTTGACTGAAGTATTTTTTGAAAGAAGTTTATCTTGATTAAGTAGTTGTCGGCAGTAGTTTTTTACCCTGATAATGTACGCTGCGCGGATTGTATTAAAAAGACGCATATCGCTTGTTTTTTCATCTTAACCCTTCAATAACACGTCCGCGGATTGAATAGTTCAAATAAATGCATGTTGCATACTTCGACTGTATGATAAGAATATTATTTTCGCATACGCCAATTATACCTGTGGGCAAAGATTTTTTCCTTCCTGCAAATTTATTCATTACCTTTTTCCTCATGCTCTGCACTTTCTATGAAGGAAAAATACGAATAACTTGCAGAAAGCAAATCTATTTAAAAGTTTGAATTTCTACCTGGTGGCATAATAGCTCCGACTAGTGACAATGGCCTTAAAAACAAGTGTCTACAGGTAAAATAGGTTAAATGACAAGTTTTGCTGATTATAAATTGAAAATTGCGAATAGAATTCTCAGTAGTATATCATTTCGTCCAGTTATTAGTCTTGCCCGACTTCCCATATCGGCTGAACAGTCAAGCAGAGGAAACAGCTAACTACTCGAGAAATTTGCTGAACGAGTCCTCAAACATTGCATGACGAAATGTGCGTCTTGCAACACTGTCATAACAATGAAATACATTTGAACTCATGGATACGTTTGACCAGGAGAAATACATTCCACAGAGATAAATTTTCATAAAAAATTGTGTCTATATTCCACCATCTGGAGGTGGAAAACTATATTGAGCGTGAATGTACAGTTATTAATGGTAACTACGTTTAATAGAAATCCTAAAATAACCGGCCTTAAAATTTATAGTGCAATTACGCTGTATAAGTTATCAACAAAAATTTAAAACCTCAGCAATATTTCACCCGTGATGAGGCAGAACTGCTTTGGGTGAAATTGCCAGTGTTTTCACGAGTTGAGTTTCCTCAGTTTCAAGTTAGTAAGGATACAGTAACCCTGATTTTAGGCAATAACGTTGCTGCACCCAACAACGTGAAACCTCTGCTCCTATGCATCGCTCAGAAAACCTGACCATTGATGAATGGTGAGAACAAAGTTTACTGGTAATAAGGCGCATCAATGAAAAAGTTCGGGTCACGAAAAACAAATACATTCCCCGAGTAATGCGATTTATTCTTCTTACCCTCCGTCGAGACACAATTTTCAGAATGATCTCGACAACAAAGTCATGTTCTAAATGAAGCTCCTGTATTTGATACACATTTCACTGATCAGTATCCTCACATACAATGGCATTTATGGCACATATTCCAACTTTCCTACCACAGCCTTCAAGGTAATATCTGTTTGTGCGAGAAATAGTATTAATATTCATTCAGTGTTGAAATTCATCGTTCAGTCTTGACATTTAACACGTAGAGAATAACGAAACTTCAAGCTGAAGGAACAAACTGAAGGTAATAGTGATAAATTGCGCTATTACTTTCCACATAATTTTTATTGATAAATTGGCTAAACAATACGCTTTCAATCATTAACAATAATTCAAATTCGAAGATCTTATATTTTCGGTTCCAATATCTACATTGAAAATTTTGAAAGCATAAAATAATAAGGTACTGAGTAATTCGAATTGTTTTGTTGTACATACCCATGTTATTAGTTTATTAGATGCAATGATAATTTATTTCTGCTCGTACGCCTTCAACATGATCAGTTATTGTGTTGTCATTGATTAAATTAGTTGCGTAGTACACAAGCACCTTTCTATTCTATGCACACAAAAATAGTTCAAATTAGCTATTCCACTTTTTTGTGATTCGACACATGCACATTTGAAAGTATTTGCATGCACGCAATGATAATCTATTTTCCAATTGTTAGGCTCTGAATAAAATAGGCTAATGTTTTTTGTCGTACCTCAAATGTGAATAATCAAGCAAGATGTAACCTCCACCAGGTTTTTAATGACTTATTGGTGTTCTTTCTCTCACCAGAATTTCTGAGTTATTTTAAACTCAGAACCTTAAAGTAACGTCAGAGTATATATTTTAAAGGTTTTCTCGATCATTGAATTACTTATCATAATAGATGTACTCAAAAAACACTTTAATATTCAAGAATTTCAAAATTTAATCGGGTTGTATTACATTCTGTATGTACCAACATTTTTGGAAACGAAAAGCTTCAGTATTTGTTTTCCTTTAGCTGAGATTCCAGTGTTAACATTGTGTTATTTACTATGAGAGAAGTTTATCTGGTTTGTTTAAAATATTATCGCTGAAATTTACGACGGTACGACAGTACTTAAAGGTATCAGGCGAAATTAAGTAAACAATAGAATTACCTTGTTTATAAAAATTGATGCTTCATTACACAGAAGCAACAAACCCTATTGAATTGAGTACGACATTGAAACATTCACATTTTCTGCTGATAAAATTTTTTCCTGCATATACTCGTATGAACGAGCGTATGTTTTTAAAACTACGTTTTAATATTAAAGCAAGTGCTGGCATTCTTATATATAATATATAAAGTACAGAGATAATTAAAGTATACCAAACTATTGATTAAGCTGTAAAATAATTAATTTATTTGGACTAAAATAGTTACACCAGAAGGAAGAGGGGCGGAACCTAGCCCCCTCGACCAACCAATCGCAGAGCAACTTTAAAAGACGCCTAGATAGAGATGTACTCGCAAAGCCGGGTAAAAATACGCGTTCGGCAGGAAAGGTAAAGGAGACTACTGTCGAGTAGTCTACTTTAGCTGTTCCGTGCTATCGCTGAAGAAACGATGACAGAGGCGACTACGATCCAGTAGTCTACTTCATAATTTCCACGGGGGAAAATGCTAGTTGTCCACTAATGTTGTCCACCCATCAATTGTCTGTGAAAAGTAGATTCCTCTTATGATGGACATATAATTGCTGAAACATTTATCTTATGAACCGCTGTTTCCTGAAATGGTAGTAACTATATTAGGTAGTTTTGCAAAAATGTTGCGACATCAGCCCAAATATTTTTGCAGAATCGATTATCCATTGTGGTCAGCACCCTTCATAAAGAGGACAAGTTTCGGACAAAGATGTTTATTACAGGAGGTCAAATGTTCAAGGAAAACTAACCATAAATTTTTTGTTTTCATTTGTTCACATTTTGTTAATATAAGCATATTAACTAAAATACAGTTATAGTAATAGTAGGAGTAATTGAATCAATAGAAATAGCAATGATCAACTTGTGCTTAAAATAATTAAAATTGTAAAATTTCCAAAAATCAAATACACTGCATAAATGAATAATAGTAACGAAGATCTTAATAGTAATACAATAACGGTAATAATAGTGATGATAATTTAACCCCGTACTTTCTCTCCTATTTTCAACGTCCAGACTTTGTGTTAACAGAAAACCATTACGACGAAATGTCGAAAATACTGATATACAGATTCTTTCAAATACTTCACATCAAATTGCATAACTGACTCAATTTCGATAACACTTGCGTTATAAAAGCCGTACGTGTTCTTTTTATTGTTCATAGCATATTCTGTACCGATTTATCATTTCATTTTTCATTTATCGCCGGCTGGCTATCACTGAAAAATACAATACATATCTCGACTCTACGAAGTGCTGCATTTTCCAGTAACACAGCGTGTATCTTTGCATTGAATTCAAACGATACATATATCATACTTTTTACCGCTTAAGATTACCATGTAAATTTGTAAAAATATGTTCTTTAACCCCTTGAAGCTTTAACCCGAATATATTCGTCCGTCGGTGCCCTATCACTTTTGGGTTATCCCACATAAATTCGTCTAAGTCGTCGTTTGATGCATTGAACCCGCATTTGGCCGTATTTACTCGTACTAAGTTGTAACATTTTGAGACACAAACGACGATATTGGTCCTAATTACTTTTTCGTGCATTTGACAGCCGCCACACCCGCTTGAAGCTTGCTCAATAAAGGGTGTCAATAATTCTCTTTAGGCAGTAATTAGCTGTGCATGACTGAGTAAACATGTGCAGTACCGGCTATGTTTGTGTAACAGCGGTGTTGTATTAGTAGTGTTATTTACGTTATTTTTCGTGGTAAGCAGCCCCATGAAAATGGCCGAAGAAACTGATTGCGAGCTTAGCACCTATAATGGCGAAGAATCTGCAGTAGAACGTTTAGAAAGTTCAGAAGTAGTGCATCATCAAGTGAAAGTGAACTAAATGTAGACGAGTTGTCGAGTGAAGGCGATCTTGAAGATTCTCATGATGCTTCACGTGTCTGGTGCACTGTGCGGCGGGATGATGCAGCTCCACCACGCTTTCCTCTTACAGGGGCGCCATGATTGCAAGTGGAAGTAACAGAAGAGATGCAACCCTTGGATTTTTTGAACTGTATTTTGATGATATGGTTTTGAATATGATATACACAGAGACTAATAGATACGCAGAACAAACTAACATTCTAAATTGGAAGCCTTCACTTGTTCCAGAATTACTCTTGTTTTTTGTGTGGAATATCCACAATGGAATAATTAGAGCGTCATGGGTCCGCATGCATTGGTCAAGGGATCCACTGTTTGCTATGCAATTTATAAAAGCATAATGCCACTAGCATGATATGAAAAAATTAAAAAATCCCTTCATTTTGCAAATAATGAAACTTACAATCCAAATCACATCCTAATCCTAAGCTAAACAAAATTTATGAAGTTTATTGTTATATACAGAGAAGGTTTTCCATTTGCTACATTCCAGAACAAAATATTTCTATCGATGAAAACCTCATGCTTTGTAAAGGCAGGCTGAGTTGCATACAGTATATTCCACTAAAGTGTGCTCGCTTTGGAATAGAATTTTTCATGCTCTGTGAAGCGACATCTGGTTAGGTATTTGCATTGAATATATATGAAGGTAAAGGAACTCAATTCGACCCAGAGATGCAACAACTTGAGGTTATGTCAGAACGTGTTGTTGTCTCTCGCAAAACCGTTATTACAGAAAGGGTACTGCATAACAGTGGACAATTATTACACTAGTTCAAATTTAGCAGAACTCCTCGTTGCTCAAAGGACAGATTGTTATGAAACAGTACGGGCAAACAGAAAGAACATGCCCCCTCAACTACGCAAAACAAATTTCTGAAAAGAGGAGCGATGAAAGGCTACAGAAAGGGAATAATCCTGGTACTAAAATGGAGAGATAAAAACGATGTGACACTTCTTTCTACAATTTACAGTACAGAACAGTCACAGACACAAACTCAAAGAAGAACAACAATGAAACCAATGGTGGTCTGCGACTATAATCACTCAATGGGAGGTGTTAATAAAGCAGACCAGCACTTATCCGATTAACTAGTGGCTAAAAAACGAACCAAAAATATTACAGAAAGTTTTTTCCATATGTTCAACATGGCTGTCTGGAATTATTACCTTCTATACAACAAGGCTGGCAGTCCAAAACTTACACCATTGGATTACAGAACGCAAGTAGTTCGCCAATCAATAGAAAAATATAGACCAGAGAGTCCAGCTGAAAGACCTGGAAGACCGTCTTCGTCTCATCATCCTGTGCGATACTCAGGTGGACATTTTCCAGTCAAATTTCCACCGACTGATAATAAAAAAGACTCCAACACAACGCTGCATCATTTGTGCTTTAAAACGGAAAATAGTGGAAAGAAAATCAGAAGAGAGACAAGATACTAATGTAATATTTGCCTTGAAAGCCTGTGCATCATCCCATGTTTCGAAAATATCATACTAAATAAATGTGAGCATCCTATTTTCATACAGGATTAGTATTACTCATAGTCGTATAAACTTATTATTATGTAGCCTTAATATTATATGCTGTCAAACGCATTGAAACCATTTATTGTTGTTTGGACGTATATATTCTTCTTACTGCATATAGTCAATTTTGCTAGCAGCATACTCACTTATTATAACATAAAATGATTTTCTTTGCTCATTTCACAGTTTGTAATGTTGTATAGTATATAAAAAATTAATTTCAAATTGACTACAATTTTGCAAAAAAAATGCTTTAAGGGGTAAATTTACAAGGTCGTCTTTATTATCACAATAATTGAAGAAAGTTGAAGAAAAAAAGTTTATAATTATGCATTTTGGGTTATATTAGAGATAGTTTCAGAATAAAAAAGTTTAACATATTCATGTCAATTAAGTTGGAACTGGATTTTAATTTTTTTGAGGAGGATTTTATTTGTATTCTACTAGAAAAATGAAAAATTGAAGCAACGATCAAGTTTACTTCTGCTTATATATAGTAACCCTCACGACACAAGAGTAACCCTCACGACACAACAGTAACCCTCACGACACATCAGTA
>VCRD01007768.1:1854-19979 GCA_006783055.1 Trinorchestia longiramus
CAGCTTCCTTCCATCCTCTGACTCTCTCCTGGTAGACACCACCTCTGCCTTCAGCCATTTAATCTCCGCCTCCTTCTTCATGTTTACATCAGCCATTTTTTCTCTTTCATCCACCGTACACTTCCAGCAATCAAATACTAATTTATTTCTCTCACTCTGACTCATCTCAGTCAAGCCCTTGCATGACTCCAAATCCACCCACATCTCACACGTCCTGCACTCAATTATGCAACGAGATCCTGCCTTCCTAGACTTACCACCAGCCATTGTGTCCGAATTTAGTAGAACTAATTTGCTCTCGCATAGAAATAACTACAACAAAGCAAACTTCCTATATTCTCCTTATATCTATAAAAACAGTCAGTCAAGCTAAAAACATTCAACCAAGTTAAAACAGTCAATCTAGCCAAAACAGTCAAGCTAAACTAATACAGCTAAGCAGTCAATCAAGCTACACTGCCAAAACAATCAATTAAGCCAAACTGTCGATCAAAAACTATCAATTAGTGCAATAGATCAAACCTCTGTTATTTTTTCAGTTCGACAAATGCACCTTCACAAACGCAAAACGTTTTACCACAAATTCACCCCGTGTTTCCACCAGAGGGTCACGATCAGAAATCCACCTACGACGTGAGCTAGACGGCCTCCAATCCAATATTGAATAAATTGATTCATTTCATCTATGTTTTGGTCTTGTTGTTTTTTGAATATATATACTGACATTAACAGAAAAGTTGAGGTATCAGATGCACTTCATATTCTTCTATTATAAATGTTAAATATAAGTAGGTATTTAACTATTTTCAAAAAGTAGGATTTTTCCAAAATAATTGTTGCTAGTTATGTTGCAGTTGAATTATAATTACGTAGCTATTTCAAGTCTAATCATATAATTATCTTGTCTACAGGTGTCATTCCATGACGGATCACCATAGGTCTTTTACCACTACGTTTCAGATTTTGATGAAAACTGGTGTATGAGATTGTTGTATAACCAAAACCCACTTGTGCACATTTTAGGTTTCTACAACTAATAGTTTTTGAGTTATAGGAGGTAGGTAGAGTTTAGGAGGGGTCGAAAACCCCCTCTTGAAAAAAATACATTTATCTTCCTCTAGACATCTTCAAAATATAACATGTTATGTATGGTTGGAATCAGAAAAGAATAAGGAACTTGAGATATAATTAAAAGTCCCATAAATATTCTTATAAAAAAGTTAACCTTTAAAAAATATTTTCCCATCTACCTGTGCTAGGATTTTGAAATCCCCAAATTTTTTTGCATTTTAAATTTTGATCCATAGACCTTAAATAAATGCAATAAAAACTATGGGTATAGACCATTTATTATGTTTTAAGTCTATACTAATGATCCACTAAAGCAATTTTTAGGCTAAATTTTACTAAATTTATTCCAAAAATATGGATTTTACAAAATTATCCATTAGGTTAATCTCCTAGCCTTATGCACATGAATACGGGTATACTTTCAGCATTCACTTCTTATTCACTTTTTATTGTTACACTTTTTAAAAATGTGTGTGCAGCTAACCAACAGAAAATGTATGATGCATTTGTGGAGTGAATGTTCTGGAGAGATTGGTGTGAAGGAATTAATTGAAACGATAAAGCACTTAGTTGATGGAGGAAAAGTTAAAAATATATAGAGTTGGTGACACTGTACAGGCACTTCGTTGGAAAAAACGGACCGAAAATTTTAGTACTTCACTGAGTAAACGAGTACATATGTAAATTCACAACACAGCACTATATTTGAAAACTCGAAGAATAATGGTTTAAAATGTAAAAGGCAATCTCCTTGTAAATGAAATAATATTATTGGAATTTTCTCAAAATGTTCTTTTATCATACAGGATGAAGCCCGAGGTTTTCATGGGAAAATTCACAATGTATTGTACTCCTATTTGTAGGGTACTACAAGATTTCAGATTACATCATATTGTATGATGAAATTACTAATAAAAGTCGTTTTTATCCGCAGACAACGCACACTACGTCTATGGTATAAATTTTTATATCTGTTCTAGCGCCTGAAATTAAGTGCTTTATAACCGGACTAAACAAAATTGATAACTTCAGCGGTGGTTGCGCTGGACGTTATAAAAACATATAGTTTCTTGAACTTGTATTATCACGAGATTGATTTTGATGCAGAGTGTGAGTGGCACTTTTTTGCCACTCTATATGGACAGAGTACTTGTGATAGAATTGGAGTGAAGGTAATGGTAACCACAAAAGCTAGTCTACAAAGACTCTTTGAAAATCAGATATTAACTCTGCAGGTCATTTATAAACTTTGCTAAGAAAATTTGCTGAAAAAATTAGTTTTTTTAGACATCTACTGAAGAAATAGAAGAAATTTTTGCTTGGCTACCAGATTCTAAAATGCTCTATCAATTCCTGGAACCCAAAAATTGCACAAAAAATACCAGTCAGCAATGGTCGAGTTAAAATCTATGAAATGTCGGATGCTAATGAAGGAAAGGTAAGAATCATACTAATGAATTAAAAAAGATAAAGTTCAATATTTGCTTAACCCACAGGGCAAAGACTGTCATTTGTAGGTATGATGACAAATTTGGGTAGCATTCATCAGCTTTTATGATGAAGAGTGTGATGATTTTGAAGTTAAATTTTAGTAGCCGAGCGGAGATAATAAATATCATTACGATCCTGAAATAGAAGACTCGCTTCTTTGACAAAAATTATATCAAAAATAGTGGGAATTCCATCCTTATAATCAGAAACTCAAGGATCTGAAATTGCTTTAAAACAAGAATTAATTCAGGAGTCCATCGTTATATCGTGGTTCACTTTTCGCGCATTCAGTGCATCGTTGGTCTTTATGGCGAGCATATGTACATGAGAAAATGTTATGTGAAATATGTATTATTATTGCAAGTAGCATACATTCAGTACATGGAATAAAGCATATGAACGTGTTGTTAGACTTGATACGGTCGAAGACACAGAATAGGAAATGCGATAGCCCATATGTAATTTTTTTCTTTCTTCTTACATGTACATGTACAGTAAAGCAATAAAATAAATATGGTGTTGCTACTTTGCGGATTTTCACCTATCGCGGGTGGTCCCGGAACGTAATACTCTCGATAAATGATTACTGTAATTATGAAATGAACGGAGTAATATTCAGCTTGTTACAGTAATTTATGTACACTTTCAAATTCAGGCAATATTTTAAACGATGTTTAACAATTTTGATAGGTTATTTTTTTGCAATTGACATTGGTACATGTATTTAAAAATGAGTTTACATAAATATTATTTCACATTATAGGCGCTTATCATCATTAACTGTTTTGTAAAATTTGACATCGTTCATTTTCAATGGATAATATTTCCTAGGTTGAAATCTAGGTATGTAGTAAAATCCTTTACATTTTAATTGAATTACTAGAAATATTTACCCTAGAAATTGCTCTAGTGGATCATTCTATACCCATTATTTTATTAAATTTTTTGGTGGCTCCTTGATAAAGATTAAAACATTAAAAAAATTTTGGGTTGGGTTTCAAAATCCTTGTGGGGGTAAGGGGGGAAATGTTTTTAAAGAACAATTTTTTAAATCAATATTTATAAAAAAATTGATAATAAATTTTAATTCTTTTTTTTTTATTCCAACTATATGTAACATGTTATATTTTAAACATATCTTGAGGAATATAGATGTATTTTTTTAAGGGGGATTTTTGTCCCCTCCAAAATTTTTATCCCCCTATAACACAACTATTTATTGTAGACACCTAAAATTTGCACGAGTGGATTTTAGCGTTACGATGACCTCATGCATCAGTTTTTGTTAAAATCTGAGATGTAGTGGTTAAATTTTTCTCTTTTTGTGATTCGTCATAGAATGACCCAGTTTCGAATCTTTTTGTGCAAGTTGTGACCTGATAAATTTATTGTACACTTTAAAATCCTGAAGCTGATGAGAAAGGTTTATTGCAAGAGAATGAAGAGCTGTGCTAGTATTTAATTATTACATAAATTGTATGAATTTTCTCAGTCCTAGTGTTTCGAGGCTGTAAAAGCTGAATTAGGACGCAAGCTCTGGATAGACGCTCTTTCAATTCTTGTTGATCACAATGATTTGTTTGCAGTTCTTCCTGCTGGCCACTGTTGGGTCTCTCTTCATCATGGCTATGACGGCGGACAGATTCAAGAGCAAGACTTACCAGGAGGTATTGGGGACCGCTAGTATACCTACATCCATCTTTTTGTGTGACTGAGAGTTGTGACCGGATATACAGCTCTGTTCTGGCACCATGTTGTCTATGTAGGATAAGCATTTCTTTTTCCAATACTAGAACTTGAGTTACTGGGTGTTAGATTTTGTATGTTGTAGAAGAGTTCATTTTTTCTGACGCTGTCAGGAACTTGATTTGTTGTCAGTAAAGATCCAGGAGTTGATGGAAAACACGGCACAAGAAGTTGGAAATCTACTCTTTGGCTAGGCGTTAAAAACTAATTCTGTCTTCCATAGCGACCTTGAAGTAAATTATATGCAGATTATACATTATAAACTCTACTACTGGCCATACTTCACGTGAAAGCATTCCATCAAATTACGGCTCCAAATATTCTGAGGGTTATTCATTTGAAGCACGCCACACAAACATTTGCCACTGCTCCACATACTACACAAATATTTGCTACTGCTCCACATACTACACAAATATTTGCTACTGCTCCACATACTACACAAATATTTGCTACTGCTCCACATACTACACAAATATTTGCTACTGCTCCACATACTACACAAATATTTGCTACTGCTCCACATACTACACAAATATTTGCTACTGCTCCACATGCTACAGAAATATTTGCAACTGCTCCACATGCTACACAAATATTTGCAACTGCTCCACATACTACACCAATATTCGCAACTGCTCTACATGCTACACAAATATTTACAACTACTCCACATGCTACACAAATATTTGCAACTGTTCCACATACTACACAAATATTTGCAGCTGTATTTATAGAAGAATGCTGGAAAGGATTACAATGAAGTCGGAGGATTCGGATTTGACTTTCAAGCGACAGAAGAGAGAAAAAGCAATGATCTGAAGTCGTGGGAATGCTCAATTTGTCATTGAAGTCCAGCAGATCATCCATGAACAGCGAATGTTTTTCAAATTCTTTGAGACTGAATACCGACTTCTGCGTCCGTATTCTGAACAAGGTGGTGAGCCCTGGGTTGGCAGAGTACTTGGATGTACCTGTGGCAATAAGACTGTGCTTGTCTGAATCAGCCGAAGTCCTAAGCCTGCCTCTCAGGGAATTTTCGACCATTTAAACCTTACATTTGGTCTCCCAATTCAATTCAGTGCAACCTCTCGACCTCAGTGTGTATGTAGATCCACACGAGAACAAGAAGCCAAAAGTAACAGCTGTCACTCGAAGATTAGCCAAGGACTAGAACTACGCGAGCCTCTGTGACCTACTCAATAGCGAGTGTCTGTGACCGGTTTAGAGGTCTTTGAAAGTTGTCAAGGACGTATTCACCAAGCGAGGTCGACAGAATGTGTCGTGTAGGCAACCTGGCTCATTTAGGGCAATTAATGTATAGTGAGTAGTTTTCCTTGGTAATAAGCTCGAGCGAATTTTGCTTGCAAACTGTATGTTATCAATTTGATTTCTTCAAGATTAAATTAAATATCCCACCAGTGTTTTGTTAGTGCTTAAGAGAGCCTGATTTGTATGTGCTTCATTATATTTCTTAATCTAAAGTTTGATATGTTTAAGGCTCGTGTTTTAATTCTACGCTGCTTTTCTTCATTTAAGTTAAATTTTAAGGAATATCTTAGCTTCTTGTGGCCTATTTCAACCATTTTGAGTGTAAATTTCTTTTACCTAATTTTATATATACTTGTCAATTTTCACTAATTTTGACGTGCATGACCTACAGATGGTGACGGATCAGTGCGGGGTGTGGGCGGGTCATTTTGCTGCTGCATGCATTGCCGTGTATTGCTTCATCACTTGCATCACCTTCATCATCATCGTCGGGGACCAAACCGACAGATGTGAGTGACTAAACCTCTTGAATTTAAATGATGACTTTCTCTACATCAGAAATCCAGCTATCATATGAATAGAGTTGGAAGACTTTAAACAAATCTAAGTTAGACAATTTGAGTTTGTTCCTATGACTTTATTTTCGTCCATCGATAATTGAATGTATTGTAGGCAATACGATTCCCCTTACATTGAGGCGGTTTTAAATTTGGCATACGACTTGTTCGAACTTCAGGTTTTCAAAGAAATTGCTTAATATCATTCCTCAGTTCACTGATGGTTTCAACCGTGGCTCTTCACATATCATGACCTCACTTATAGTTATTTTGAGTTGATTGTTCACTCAGCTTACTTATGGTCTCAACCGTGGCTTTGCCCGGATCATAACCTCACTTAGAGTCCATGTGAGATGATTGTTCACTTTAATGCTTTCTTCACATTCACGGTCAGCAGTCGCATATGTTTAACGGGGTCTTTTACTGTTTGTCATACGGTACACCACACACCATGGTGTAACTTTAACAGACCTTTAAATTTCCAGATGCTCTGAATGGTAATGTTATACATTTGTAAGACGTAGTGCTGAAACACTTCCGGCATGCATGATCTCATTTTTTTCTGCATGGGGGAACATCGGAGACTAAGATTTCTTTTTTATTTCATTTAATTTTATGGCGAAAATATTCGTTCGTTTGAGTACTTCCACCAACATGATTCAGTCCTACTTATGAGCAAGAAAAGAATGTGAAGTATTTTGATACAAGTCACGTACAATGGACGTTACATTTCGCTTTTTTAGTATTAAGGCTAAATTTTAAAATTAAAGAAACGAAACAAGATGAAACTTCGAATTACGAGACCTAATTTATCGCCGACCGCTCAACGTGATAGTCATAATTTGAACTTTTACCGAATTACGTGAACACTTCATTGCTCTCATTAGCAGTGGAGTTTGCACTAGTAAGAAAGAAGTTATAAAATAAGACGGTAAAGTTGGACATGTCACGAATTATCAAATCTGGAACCTTGATATTTTCCAAGTGCAGTTCTGGCGCATCTTGAGCTCTGAGGTTTTATGTCCATTTGTTTCTACAGATATTTACTAACAGTAACACCTAGACCTTACAATTGCATTACGAAAACCTGTACTGTACGAAAATAACGTAACAATTTGTATGTAATTTTATACGTAAAACGAAAAGTCGACGGCCCAACACTGAAACTTACTTTCCATACATACATAGACAGCGTGCAGTATAAGTGCACTTGTCCTCATATATCAAAGCTAAAACTATAAAATTTCTTGTTCATATATTTTAATGTTGGACTCCTCAAGTATAACGTTTTAAATAGTTTGACAGCACGTATGCCATTTTAATGATTCACACCAAGTTTTAGAGCAACGGACAAGAAAATCAGATGACACTAGATTAAGTTGAATGATAGAAGACAGCGCTCTCATGAAGTCAAATGTTTGGCAGTGAAAATTAAAAGCGGGTTGTTCCAAGTGTAAACTAGTCATGTCCTGGGCGACGACGGACAGCGATTTGACAACCCTTAGCTATTGTTGTATTTTTAACTATAGTATCGTTTTAGTGAATTTAAGTTGTCCTCATTGTTCAGTAAAATTAGGCCATAAATTATATTGAATAAAATGTAGGGAAAAGCTTGTTACAAAATGAGCACAATCTGTAAATATTCACTTGATAATATCACTTGATATATTATGCTGTAGAAGAAGTATAATGCACTACACCGTAGTTAGGAAACAATTATTAAAGGAAAACATTTTGATAGAATGAAAAATATTTACTAACTTCTTCATGAGCTTCCTCGTTTCACATGAATTGTAATAATGACTAAAAAATATCGGTTCGCTATTATGGATGTATGCAATCGTTAACGACAATAAAGATAATAAGTTTTCGATACAGTAAGTTCTCGTTATACGGTACATATGCGTTCATGGGAAATCCCAGAGGAAATCGAAATTACCGTATGTAGAACCCATTATAACATGTACTAATAGGATATGCGTTTCAGCTCGTCGAAAGTCATCCCTACAGACATGAAAATAGTCACCGTAACTGTGAATTTACCGGATAAAGAATTGCCGTATAACGATGACGTACTACAACATTACCTTGTAAGTTTTCAACAGATATTCATTGTTTAAGACTCAAAATAACAGTACTGCTTTTTTTTAACTCCTATGACTGAAGTACTTTATATATAACATTACTGTGTTTAACATCAGTTAAAGCTTTTTTGTCCAATGTCAGATGAACAGTAGCCGACTAGAACATCATATCTCCGATCTAGGTTATTGCCCATAGCTGTCGGTGGACGATGCTTTACAACTTCGGCATTCCTTTGATGGATGTTGATGAAGTACGGATCTGGCTTTATGAGTGAGAAATCTTTTCTTTTCTTGAATTATTCTTTGCACATAAGCTCGGCTGCAAATTTCATGCATATCTGTAGCTCTCTTTTAAGACATTTATGTATATCTCCCCAGACTAAACTGAGGTAGTAAAAACGTCATAACTAGATATTGAATGCTTGAAAATTTTGGTTCTTTTTCGTCATACATGTTCTTCATTAGATGAAAAGCATGGAAGTTCTATTGCATATTTTCTCCCAAAGGCAGTGGAAGACGTGTTTTGCTAGACCATCAGTCTTAATTTTCGTCACTGGCTTGATTAAATAATTTCCTAATGTCACAGTTGATTTAGGTACTTTTATTATTACATCCTTGGAGCCAAAAATGAGGCGTGACGTTTTACTTGCATTGCCTTCGCAGCTATTTTAGTCATATCTAGATTTTATACCATTTAAAAGGCTTCAGCGTTAGCCTTTGTTTATGGTAATTTCACCTAAGTAGTTATTATAATTTAGACGTCATCTACGTACATAGAGATTTCTCAACATATTTGAATTCGTTTATAAATGCAAAAAATAAAATCAAGCCAAGGGTTGATCCTTGAACGCTGAAATCGCTGTGTGTAAAGGGGTGACAAGGTGGTTTCTGAGCGAACTGTATGAGAGCGATTTGATAGCTCTCGAACCAATTTGAATCACTCCTACATTCGAGATTTTCTGCAAAAGAGGCTTGTGCTCGACGCTGTTGAAAGCTTTGGAAAATAATAGCAGTGTGAGGGTTAACATTTTTACCTACGTCACCTACATTTGTTCGATTATTTGGTGTAAAGGCATCTCGAGGACTAGTGGTCCTTCTACTTACATGCTTTTTGCTTTTGATAGATACAAGTTTAATTCGCTCACGTGCATTGAAAGCTAATTCATTATTAATTTTTCTAGTAATTTAGACGCTATAGGGCAGTGGTTCTCAAACTTTTTTACTTTGGTGCACTTGTAATTCTACTAATAATTGGAGGCTCACTATGAACAAAAATGCGACAAATAAGTTATAATTAACCCGCAGCAGGTATTGAACTTGCGATGTGGTCCATTAAACCCCGTCGTGCCTACTGTGGGTTGAGCCAGATTTCAAAGAAAAAATGACGCAATTTATGATAGAGACCTAACCATAAAGTTTATTTATTCCTGTGTCACGAGAAATAAGAGCTTATGAGTCTTGACGATTTCTTCAATGTATGGGCTTATGTTCGATAGGCAAACTCATATTTCATGGTCAATGCATGTCAGAGTTCGTTTTTACACTTAATTGTGGCAAGGGTGGAGAATCATAGTTCGCACAAATATGAGGTTGAAAATTTAGTAAAACGGTCACAGCTTCTTTAGATATCGACACATATTTTTCTTTGTTAGAAATCCAAATTGCTTCAAGACACAATTCGATGTGTTAAATCAACAATCCCAGATCAGTGGTCACATCTACCTGTTCTTCTGTTACTGTTAGACTAAAATTACTTAAAATTTCAATGATGGGTTCCTAATCCAGTCATATTGCTCAGTGTTAACTGATGGAAAATAAAAACCAAGTTTTGCTTCTAAAGTCGTTAAATGATTAACCATCATTGGAAGGGTTTCATTTTTGTAAGTATTACTTACGGATGGAAACATTTCCAGATTACCTACAATAGCTAATCCATTCCAAATCTATAATTCTCTCTGAAGCGCTTTTGTTTCGTCAGTGGATGTGAGAATATTTTCCTCGTTCCTTTGCACACTAGTATCCAAGATATTGATATGTTAAAATATATCTGCCAAATATTTTAACTCGACAATCCAAATTCTCATTGAAGTAGGTCACAAAATTGTGTTTCATTTCTCGAAAGAACGCGAGAAGTTCTTGCCGTAACTCGAATACACGGGTAAATATTTTCTTGATAGCCACCTTGCATTGGTGTGTAGAAGCAACCGTGTGTGTTGAGAATCCATATCGATGCAAAAGTGTTCGAATAACCGCGATTTAACAGGTCTTGTTTAAATAAATTTTATCATCTGAACAACTTGATCTAAGACCTCTGGATTTCTCTGCTAATATTTTTCCAATCAAGGCCTCTCTATAAAGAAAGTAGTGCGTTACAATGACGTTTTTCTTTTCTTAACAAAAGTGTTAAGGCACTTGACACAGCCTAATATGAAAGGAGCTTCATCCGTACAAATTCCTATTCATCACTTTCATCATACTAGGTATTTATCAAGGTAGTTATTTAGAATGTTGAAAACGTCCTCAAATTTTGTAGTCATACCTAATTCTTTGCAGAAAACAAACGATTTCACCAGTTCATCGTTAATAACGAAACGAATGAATGCTGGGAGTTACGCCTTGGTGGTAATGTCTGTTGACTCTTCAACATGCAGTGCAAAATCTTAACACTGGAGTTTATTTCTGCATGCATTTTTCTCAATATCAGAAAACATTTATAAAATACGCTTGTGAACTGTATCGTTGGACAGAGGTAGAGGTATCTTGCTTATTTTCATTCCTGCTTCATTTCCCAGCGTCGTCGTGACGATCTTTTTACAAGCATACAAAATTAGTTACTCCTCAGCAATTTGACTTTTCATATTTTGTATGATTAGTTCTGTGACTTGGTAAGAAGCAATTAGAGCTTTCTTAGAAACAGTCAACATACTTTGAAAAAATATTACTACTTCTGGTTGGTGTTCGAAAATTCGTTTTAAAAACCGTGTAGGATTTACTTTGTAAATGATATGCTTACTTTTAAAATGTTAAGCAAGCTTGCTAGGAAGTATTGTTTCATTTACCGTTTTATTCCACAAACTAAACATAGCGGCAAAGGATAATCTTTTATTCTAGTCCAAGAAAAACCAAGGCTTATGGTATGTTAGTTGGTCGTGGTTTTGATTTATTATGACTTTCCACTTTTAAGTTCTCACTTTCAGGATTGCATTCAACAGTCTCACGCTTCTCTTTAAAAATCTATCCATTTGTATGCGTAAATTATTCTAAAAGTAGTAATAAGCACAATACTGACACTCGTCATCACTTTATTTTTATGAACACGGCTAATACCATAGGAACGCCTGCTAATGCAACACTGCTGCACAGGGCAGGTACGCAGTGGCGGTGCTGACAAGTCGTCTGGAACACATTCGTTACATGTTGCAAAACCGTATAAAACCTGCTTGCTGGCGTGTAGCTAGTAGTTCCCTGGAAAAAACAGCAAATAATTATAAAAATATTATAACGAAAGGAGTAGAATATTCGTAAGTAAATGGTATAATACATATGTTAACTTTACATATGTATCTGTATCAGGAATCCTACGTAGACAATTGCTGGGGCGCACCAGTGTGTGGGCACAAACTTAGAGAACCAATGCTATAGGGGAACGGCTCATCGATCTGTGAATAGATGATGTATTGATGTCACCAGCGTTGTACTGTACAGGGGGTTGTTTATTGATAGCTTCCAATGATCAAAAAATTAGTATCAATAAACGTGTTAATCATCAAACAAATTATTGATGCTTTTTTAACAAGTGGCCGTTAGTATATCGAAACTGTTTTGCTTTAGTAATTTTTAATATCAGCCCAAATGCTTAAGTATTTTTCATTGGGTAAAAAACTGTATCTACCTCAGATTCACTAGACTCGGTGTCCACTAATTACTTATACCAGGGTATAGAACATGCCATTAATTTACAGCTGTAAGTTCACATTAAATGGATTTAGATACGTTGTCGGAATTTTGCACCGACCTGTTGAAGAATGATGAAATCTGCTGATTTTTTAAGGGGTTGATCAAAATTACTTTGCAGTCATGTATTTTGTATTGGGCTACTTAGCTAATGGTTTTTAGGCTCTTTGGTTTGAATTTACATTGTTTTCTTATTGATATAATTTCAGTTTTTGCTAACTTCGTGGGACCGAACTTTTGCGATAGCTGGTGGCTGAGACGACACTTCACGATGTTCATTTCGAGCCTGGCCGTGCTCTCACTGTCCCTCTTTAGGGACATGGACAGGCTCGTGTCTATGGGGTGAGTGAGCATTTGTGGCAGTGTAACTATAAAATTTTTATGAAGCAGAGATGTGTTATTCGAGAAATTGAAAAATAACTACGCATAGATAGTTGGAAGTCTTCTAGGAGTAAGATGGTTTCAGGAGGAAATGTTAGATTGGTAGTCTGCTGAAGGTAAGAGTCGTGGCATTGTGCAAATGAATGAAGAAAGGGATCAGTGGCTGGGTTACGAATACCACATATAGGGACTTAACGAAGTATTGAAGTACAGGGATTTAGGCTTGAGCGTAAGAATAGGTTTGTGTAAGAGCATTATCGTATCAACATTTGCTGCTGAGACTTCAGGTTTGTGAGTACAAAAAAGGGAAAAACGTTATAAATTATTTTTTGGAAAGAATGAATCGGTTTGTAACTACTCCGGTAACTTACATGGCAGTTACCAGACTTGCTCCCTCAAAACGGTTAGGATGTCCTATAAAATATTATATGAATGATTTTTGTCATTTTCGGCGCCTCCGAACTATCCTCAGAAGAACAGCACCAAACTATATACCATATACTACCTTCGATTTTTGTTCATTTGGGATTTTTTGTTGTTGAGATTTTGAAGTTCAATATGTCTGATTGAGAAAGATGAGACCCCAAAAACGAGGAATATGTTGGTGGTAAACAGAAGAGGGTTGGATTAAGAGATATACACTTCGATTGGGGGAGAGGAGCGCTGAAGAGAATGTCATTTGAGTATACAAGAGTGTGTGTTACAGACATTACGGAGTGAAGAATGCTCGCCGGCAGCACATTTATTGATGCAGCATCTACAGGGGTCTGGTTGAGAACAAGTGTAGTTGAACAAGTATCAAGTGTAGTTGAGAGAACAGAGTGTGCACTATATATCGCAGGAGTGAACCAGCGAGATTTCTCGTACAATTCTTTGTATTGTTAGTTTGATCTGTGAACTACGAGGTGTCGAGATACGTAAATGGGAGCCAGTGTTGAAGCGTTCCAGGAAAGGCTCTAATTTGTTCATGGCTCCTTGTTTAACTTCCGATTATGGTAGTTGATATCCAGATATATAGACATGTACGTGTATATTACGAAGTCGGTTTGTACGCATTTGATCGACCTACGTAAATACGTCTGTTTCAAGTGTGTCCCTTTTTGTTTAAAAGGTATAAAATCATCCACTGGACATTTAAGAGAAATAGAATTAAGTAAGTTAAAAAGAAAATGAACCGTGTGGACCCAGTCTTTGGTTGATACAATACGTGAGATGCCGTTTGACACCAATCACACACAGGCACGAGAGTGGGATTAAATCAAGGTGAAAAGAGGAAGAGTAACAGTCGCACTTACAGTTATCAATTTTCACCCACAGGTATCAGTGTATTTGTTTTGTTCGGTCCGTGGTAGTATGCTTTTCGTTAGAAGTTTTGTGTAGCAATCCTCGAATTGAAATGCACGAGCAGTTCGTCTCGCACCTCGATGTCTGACCCAATCATCTGCATTCGAAGTGATTTTGTTCGGTATTTATGAAGAACTCTCTGTTGTACGATGAATTTTATTTTTTATTAACGATGTTTCAGGTTTCAGGCTATCGGGTACACACTGCCCCTTGTTGGTTCCCTGCCCCTTATTTTTTTTCTTGTCGAGAAGGTAACGAGACAACGAGGCTGATGGACGGTATGTTCTGTAATCGCCTCAATATTATTCTTGTATGTTTTTCTCTTATAATATTCGTTTGTTTGAGGAGCTTATGCTTTTAATGCTTAGGTAAATTAACTTGTGTGACTGTAACCAGGTACCTCGGGAGTGTGTTCATGGTGTACCTGGTTGTGGTGATCGTGGTGGTGTGGGCGGTGGGTAACTACCAACCGGGAGAGATACTGGTCTTTGACGAGCGCGAACTGGTGTACATGTTCAACGTCCTGCCCACTATCTGTTTTGGTTACCAGTGCCATGTGAGCAGCGTGCCCATCTACCACAGCATCCGAGACCGCAGCCGGACCAAGTACTTCATGGTCAGATTTTAGGTCGGGACAAAAAAAATCAGCCTAACATAGGTCACAAGTTCGTGACATATCATTGAATGATGTCATTTTGATAACAATAAGCTAGTTAAGTAACAAAGACTTCAAATTTAAATGTTTAATATTTGAACGCGTACAAATGGTTTGAACACTATCATAAATATTAAATTAGACATCTTAAATTTTCGCCGCTCTATAAAAAGTCTGACGTATATTAAATTAAATTTTTTAATTGCATTGAAAGCTAACTTCAATTCTTGTCATGGATTTCCGTGGGCCTCGTGATGAACTTTAGTGCGAGTTCACGTGAACCTGAGTAACAAGTCTCCCCTTGCTCTCTCGAGCATCGTAACAAGTTGCATCTTTGACCACACCACTGCAATTGCTTCTGACTGTTCTAGCCATCTCTAAGTTTGACATCTTAAATTTACGTAAATTCGTTTCTGAGAAAACTTGCTGCTTTTCCTCCGTGCCGGACTTTAAAATCTATAAAAGAAGCTCGAACTACTGTGTCTTCAACGTGAGATTGGACATTCATAACATTAAAAAGGAGCTCATAATATTGCTACTGGTCTCAATTTCGATGACTTTGGATACAACGTAATTATAATTTACCTGATGGAAATTATCTGCATTTACAAAGTGCTAACTGCAGTGCGGCATCGTGGGCGTGGAATTGCCACACAGTACCTCAACTTAATTAGCTTGTTCCTCAATCCGGGAAGTGTTTGGAACTAAGCATTCATGTTTTATTTTAACCATCACTAAATAAGAGGATTGCTGTGTAAGATTTCTGTAGTGTGACGTGGAACAACAGTGATCATGGTTGTGTTAGCCTCCTCTATTTTAGCCTTTTAACCATATATTTATTGCTTCTGTGGAATCATCGTCTTAAGAGTACCGGAGATTTAACTAACAGTATCACTCTTCAGGCTTGCACTCTGGCGATGCTGAGCTGTGCAGTTGTCTACTCGCTGGCTGCCAATTTCGGATACCTGACTTTTGGTTCGAACGTGGCTGACGATCTACTGCTGAGCTACGATAACGAGCATGCTGGAGCCATGGCTGTGAGTGCTTCTTGAAGTCCTTTTTAACTACAGCAAAGGATAATTTCACGCAGTTTGACTGTGATAATTTGGCATTGTATACGATATTAATAATTATTCTATGTATATGCATAATTTAGACGCGATAACTTGCGTATGAATCTTGAATAAAGGACCAGGGTTGCTATTGTTTTTCACTAGGTTATGAGCATAACAGCGTAGTTCTACTCATGCGTCCAAATACGGTATGTTGAAAATGTATCAAATGAACTTGTTGTCATTCAATGACCGTATTCCTCCAGTTATAAGTAGCTTCATACAAATTTAGTTCCCAGTTTTAATTTATGATAATATTTTGTGCATTACTATATTCATCAATCGTCTCAAGGTAGAGACTTGCAGTTGGGCGAGGGATTACTTACTTTCGAGTGCCGAGCTTCAGCGAGTATTTCCGTATATCACAGTCTAATTGCTTTGTGTAGTGAATTGATAGCGATGCTTTATTGCTGGATCAAAAAGCTGAAATTAAAAATACGCGTGTGCTTTGTGTGTTGGCGGATTACAATGGAAGGGAATTATGTTTCTCAGCCTGAACGAATCTTTTATTGGAATGGAAGTAATTTTCTTGTAAATTGAAATTTACTATTTTCTCCATCTTATTTGAATTTTAGGTAGTGACGGAATTTAATAGAAATGAATAGCTACGTGTGTGATGTGATGAATCAAAAGGACGAAATGGACAGAAAAAGAAAACTCCTAGAGAATCCACTCACAGCAGCAGGGCTTACTATTGTGTTTTAGAGTAAAAGGAAAACTAAATAGGGGGGTTTTACTCGTATAATGTGGTGGGATTACTTTAATACTGTATCATGCCATATCGAAAGATTATTTACCATAATGTAGTATAATTTATAGGTTGAGTTTAGGTGGGAATGTTGGGCTTGCTGTTCTTGACAAGTTCCTAAAAAAAAGAAGGTAACTGTGCTGAGACATGACATTGATTGGTGCTGAAGATAAGTGCTGTCACGCGACAATCGTGTGCAACGAACGTGTTTGGAGGAGCACAAGATACAGCAAATGATTCTCAAGTTTAAATTAATAGGATTTGATCGCTTAAATTGAAATAGCAAAAGTTACTTACGAAGTTCAAGTGTTTTTCTGTTCAAACTTCTTTACAAGATTATCCTATCGAAAGAGAATTGCATCTTTCTCGTCTTAGTTTGTGAAAGTAAACAAGTGTCGATATCGTTTTATCTACAGTGATGTCTTCCAAGGGCGTCGGTGCTGCATGACGCAGTAAAGAATTTTAATTAATTGTCTTGGTCTGTTGTGAAATAATATAGTGACCGCCATCACTCTTCTAATTTCTGGAGACCCGATTATCCCTCGACTTGAGACGAGATTTGATTCGCTTTCGCAGGTGAACTTAGCAGTGGTGGTGCTGGCTCTGAAGTCCATTACCACCTATCCCGTGCTGATGTTCTGCGTCAGGTGAGGCATTTTGACTACTTCCTTACTACTCCAGCTACGTAAATCAATTTCTCCTCCTGAACTCATCATATCTAGATTTCTATGTGATTACTCGAGTTAGTGCGCTTTCGACTGGTTTTAGTTTTCCATTTTTCCATTTTAGAATGATTGAGGTACTGCATTTTAGGCTGGTTTTGATGTTCCATTATCGGATAGCTTAAATATTAAATTGTGTCAGAAGAGTACTGTACTAAGTCTAAATTTATTAAATTGATTGAAATGTTTTTTTTTTCTAAATTTAGATAGTTAGGGAGTGATAAAAAAGCTTGCCATTTTCTTCTTTATTTGATACATTGGTAGTGTTCAAAATCAGTTTAGTTACTTATATTTAGATGTAACCGCTCTCACACGTTATTTTCTGTATGCCTTGTCTTATACATGACCATACAATAACAGTTAATATGTGTTCGTGTGTCTTTTAGCTTCATTATCGTTCGATGTACGATGACAAAGTTCTTCCTAAAATAATGGTGCCTAATAATGTTCCTATGATGTACTTCATTGGAGCTCAACGAAAGAACTATTGTTCAAGTCGTTCCATCTCGTAAAGCCCCATTGCTTCCAAGCTTTGAACAAAGATTTCATCCGAATGACCTATTCGAGCTACGTAATCTGATGCAGCATTTTCCTGTTACGAGAGTGTAGGTCGGTCGGTCGGTGCCACCAGGAAAGAGCTGAAGAAAAGTTTGGTACAGATTGTACCAGAAACAGGAAGTGAAAAGGAAAGGGACAGTAGGAGGCGAAAAAGGCGCATAGCGCAGAATTAGGTGGCCATGAATTTTTTTGATGGAGACTGATTAACGGCTGAATATATATTTACATATATACATAAACCCGTCAGGGCTTTGTATTTACAAATATGTACAGTATTTATAGTGGTTCATGTACATATTTAGCAAATATTTACAATTATATGCGGACGCGTGTATCTGCATTTTTGCCTGTACACGTATGTACAGTTTTTTTGTACATGTATATACAGACACACATGTGTACACACACACACATATATACATATATATAT
>VCRD01007772.1:3030-19961 GCA_006783055.1 Trinorchestia longiramus
TGTGTTGATACATTGAAATGAACTGATGTGTTAACTTGTGTTGGTGTATTTGTGTTGATACATTGAAATGAACTGATGTGTTAACGTGTGTTGGTGTATTTATTTGTGTTGCTACATCGAATTGAACTGATGTGTTAACTTGTGTTGGTGTATTTGTGTTGATACATTGAATTGAACTGATGTGTTAACTTGTGTTGGTGTATTTATTTGTGTTGCTACATTGAATTGAACTGATGTGTTGACTTGTGTTGGTGTATTTATTTGTGTTGCTACATTGAATTGAACTGATGTGTTAACTTGTGTTGGTGTATTTATTTGTGTTGATGCATTGAATTGAACTGATGTGTTAACTTGTGTTGGTGTATTTATTTGTGTTGATGCATTGAATTGAACTGATGTGTTAACTTGTGTTGGTGTATTTATTTGTGTTGATGCATTGAATTGAACTGATGTGTTAACTTGTGTTTGTGTATTTATTTGTGTTGATAAATTGAATTGAACTGATGTGTTAACTTGTGTTGGTGTATTTATATGTGGTGATACATTGAAAGGAGTTGATGTGTCAACTTGTGTTGGTAAATTTAATCAGTGAGAGGTAGAAACGTCTAGGATGCAGGACACGAATACACGTTCTACTCTTTTGAAACAGTACGAGAATATATGTGGAATTTGAACGCAAATTTTATATGCCAGAATAGAAAATAATTAAAAAAACTATTTTTTATTATGTTGCTAATCCGCTATACCTATTCATGAAAATTGTAAGTACGACCAAAGGGTTGCATTTCAATTCAAGAATAAAGCGTTCATTGTCATGTGCTTTAAGTTACGCATTTAAATTATTTGGGGTAGCAGTTTTATTTTATGCTAAATATAGAACAAGTGAAGAAGTCTGGGCTTCTAGTATTCAATCTGGTTAAAATTAGGCTCGATTATGATGGTACATAATTAAGTTGTTTTACTAATTCCGTACGATTTCTTTCTACATATCTTTTTATCACCAAAATTGTTAGTATAGGGACCTTCTTTTAATATACACATGCCTTCATCATATCTTTTGTTCGATTTTTGCTCGTAATTTCATGTTTCTGATTCCTTCCGAATAATTAATCATTGATTCCTTTTCGCCTTTTTTCTTCACTCTTCTTGCTTTTTTCAGCGCCTTCTTTTCACATTGCCTTCCTTCTTTCTCTTCTGTACTGCATTGAGTGCTACGGGGCTGGCCAGTTACAGGACGTGCTGCACGTGTTACAGGGTAATATAACTTTCTTTTTCTCAAAAAAAAAAGCCTATTTCAATAAACGAAGTCATGTTGCCGCAACATGTACATGTAAACGTAAAAATCTGCAAGCGGTAGTCTGCAGAGTATGCAGCCTGTATCGCATTTCCAATGTCAAATTTGAACATTTCATCGTAAATTTAAGCAATTATCGTTCAATACTTTGCATCTATTGACATTTTATGCAGTACACCACTCCACAGATTATAGTTTATTTAAGTGGTATTCAATTGGCGGACTGCGGTCCAAATCCGGACTGCAGTGTGCTATTATTCGGATCCCAATACCTCATCTTGGAAAAAATCCCATTAAAAGTATGTTAGAAAGTGAATACTATTATAATATGAAAATGCTTACCTTCTTCTATATTAAAATAGCAGTAATTGGGTACTCCTGGTCAATTTAGTACGAAATTATATTCTCTTCATAACGTTACATATATCAGGAATTTTAAATTTCAAATCTTAGACTTCGCTCCTCACGAGAAATAACTTGTTACTGAGCGCCCTTGTGTTTCTGATAGCGCTTCATGATATTCTAGAAGGGAGCTTATAAAACTTCCGCATTTTTGCCTACCTGCCTCTTACTGTGACTTTAAGTCTGGGAACCCCGTAGCCTGTTGCTTGGGTGGGTAGAACTCGGGGTCGAAATCGTGACATCGGAGCGTTGCTTCCGCTCTCTTCCTTGGCGGTGTCGAAGTCAACATTTATTCGTTGTTTTCTGTCAGAATATCGTACATAGCATGTGGAAGTGCTGTCTGAATTTGATGCTATGAGGTACTGGTAGACTTGGGATGCTAAGTTGCAGTATCATTAAGTTATTTTTAAAGTTCCTATAGTGTTCCGTAATTTTACTTGCTTGTCTTTCGATATTTCGTGTATGGAGACAACTTGATATTTTAAGGTAGGAGTAAACTCCATATGAGACTATTGAACTTTATCGATAGTTACTGTTGAATAATGTGTAGCGGTATTAGCAGACTCTGCTTTTTATTCACTCTGGGATATATTCTACTAGTTAGCTTAGTACTCAACTTACCCATTGAACGTGAAAACATGGTGAAAGTGGAAAACTTAATGAGCCATAAACATGTACGAGGGTTAAACGAGACACTGTGAACACATGATATAAACACAATTTTTACTTAATAATAAAATGTGGGGATCACGATTTCTTTCGGAAGCAGCTTTAATTCTACGCGAAATAAATACTTCTTTCTGCAATTTACTGTATCGTTGAGATGCTTCCTGCCGCAGTTTCAACGCTCATAGTTTAGATACGGTGGATAACCTCCTATGTGTGATAATAATTCCACTAAATTATCAACCAATTGCTTCAGCAAAGATAGAGGTGACAATTTGCATCTCGGGTTCTGCTCCAACACTCTTTGTAATGGTTCTATTATTTTCAACTCTTGTCGTTTGTGGCCATGCATGATATGTGAGAACATTATGTTCTTTAGATGTAGCACTTAGTCAACTGTGTGTCAGTTATTATGAAAGTTTTATTGTTGAGTATGTCGAGTTATTTATCCACAGCAATGCAGCCATTGAAAGTAATAATTAATATAAATAAGTCAAGCTGAAAATCGAAAGATGCGCGTCTAAGTCATAACGGAACCATCAATCGTAGTTGACTGCTAGAAGCGTACGGTCGAGATCATTGGCTTTCTTTCGTGCTCTTAATAAACAAACCTGGCCCATTTATTCGATAGTAAAGTATAACTCGTTGGACTTAATTACATTCTTTCATTCCTTAGTTGTCAAAGTTGTGTAATAACTAGACTTCTTTCACGGCTCAGCAACAGACTCAGTGATAGGAGGTCTTAGGATTGTGGCTTTTTTTAAACACTGCGTGGGTGAGCATAGAATTCTGATACTATATTTTTCTCTAGTTCTATAAGTTTTTTCCTCAGTTTGCTTTAATGTTCGGTGACTCCAATCGCTTCGCTTTGATTAGTGACAACTATTCCTCTTTACTGAACAAGTTGTGTTGTGTTTTGTATAGCTATTGACTTGGGCATTGCATCACGTGATATGTTAAATAATTTGGCTGTGTTTGACACAGACGCTCCAGTTAATCGAGCCCCACCAATTTCCCCCGTTTGGAATCGTTGCTTTCAAAAATAAAATTTAATACAAATGATTATATAGGTACAGAGTGAATACAAGCACAATTCGATGGTTAACATGTACCTACGCGTGTTGTATCATAAATAATTTGCTAAGAATTCAACAATGAAATATTGTGCACATTCCTAATGTGTTCTTATTATTGCGTTAAATCTGTGTGTGATGCATCCATCCATCAGTATGCTCGTACTACCTAAATAAGACTGGAGCATTCTTACAGGATCTTGCTTTAGTTCAAAAGATATAAGTGAGAGCAGGGAAGGGATGGTTCGTGCTTATGTCTTTAAAATCATCACTTTTTGTACTGCCTCTGTAACTATTCATTTTCTCTAAAACTACTTTTTGTTGTTTCAACTTTTCCAATCATGTTAAATTTTTATCATATCTTTGACCTCAAGTTTTTTGATTTCTAGTTTAGTTAGTGGGACTATTTGTATATAGAAAAAGGCATACATAAATATTGTCTGACTATAAAAATGGTGGACTAGCTTAACTTGTTCTTGCAATGCTTATTTAACAGATGTCTTTGTATCAAAGTTCAGGAAAATGTCTCCATAATTTCGCATGCAGTCCATTGTGTTTTTTTTAATGCCAACTTTGCAATTTACAGAAGTGATGATTACTATTATTAGATTTTAGTGAACTTTCGTCACAATACACAACTTTCATACGAGCAATATACTAACACTAGCTGAGAACTCGACACTGAGATGAATGACCTGCAGTTAGCTCAAGTGGTAACATCTTTATCAGTAATTATTCAGTCCTGTATTTCCTTCCACCAGCTAAACTGTCCGTACTGCAGTTGAAAGAGATCCAATAGTAAGATAAACTATTCTACTACCTGAATTATATATGCAGTTGCAGTAGCAAAGTTCACCCGACAGCCTAGCGGCATTCATGTGTGGAGAATATGACTGTTTTAATGATGCATAATTGGGAAATTACATCCGATCATGTTGCGTCTAGTACATGTTATCTGTGCAGTTATTATACATAGTTCGTGCGAACGAGAACATTAAAGAGGATTTAACAGGTTTCCGTGCTAAGAACTCTGGATGCTTTTGTTCGAAGCTTCGTGGGTGACGTCTTTGATAACTTTATATTAAACATGTACGTTCAATAAAATACTGTCAATTATATTTATCTGAAACATCATATTGCTCCTTTTGTATATGAAGACTTAATTTTTTCCCACTATGTTCTAATAACATTTGAACTGTTTTCTGTGTGGAAACAAACAGAGGACTTGAAACGTATTGATTCATTTTAGTTGGTTAAAAATTGGACGCATAATTGGAAATGTATTTTTGTACAGTATTTTAATGTTCTATTACTCGTCACGATGATATAGGCTGCTAGTTGTAGTCTCTTTTAGAAGACAAAAACATTTATGAAGTAAAAAATTTCATCAAATTTATCTCTGACTTTCGTTGACGTTTTATTATAATGTAATGTAATTTCAAGGAAAGTACAGGGATTAGTAGAAATAAAGAAGCAAAGTGATCACTCCAAGAAAAATAAGTAGTAAAATTAAAAAAATATATTATGTAAGAGGCTGATCTCGAGAGAAACGACGTGATCGTTTAAGCTATGGAATAAGATGATGAATTTGCCTTAGGAAAATGTCACGCTTGTATCACTCGAGGACGTTAACGTTCTCAACAGTTATCAATTAATGAATAACGCCTCGCAGATGCCCTTGAACAAATTCTGGCCCATTTTGGGAGTTTCCTCCTCGATTAAATGTGTGTAGGCAGTTGCAGGGAAGTTCATTTAGAGCGAAAAATTACGAATTCTCCAGCATTATTTCCCGCTGCACTTCATGCCACAATGCACGGATAACAATTGAGCGGGCCTCTGTATTTACCCTACAATTTCTGCCCCGTAATGAGCACTGCTGTTCTGTTCCTATCAAAAGAAGATCGCTAAAATATTTTTACGCCTCACATGTTTCAAATAGCATGTCAAATCTGTCGCATCACGCCTGTGACAACCGTACAACATTAAGCAACCGTGATACTGCTGTCTAAGCTCCATTTTGGACACAGGATTTCGTGCTTGCATCTGAAACACTGCTCTGTGAGTCACGTTATGCTCCGGTGTGCTCATTCAACTCCTCTCTCGTGACACAGACCTCGATTGAATCATGTGTAACACTTGGTAACCTGCTGGATTGTACGCTGAGTTCTGTCTATTTGCATGCAGTGGCGTATGGAAAACTCAATGATGTTTTTGAGTTAGACGCATTAATGTCAGAGTAAGTACAATCTACAGTTGCCCGGAATTTGACTTGACACTTGATCTGTCAAGTTTTGATGAACGTATTTTCCTCCATATCACGATACGAAAAAATATCAAAGATTTTTTCATGATGTGGAGCATCTAATCAATGCACTCGCTGATCCTTAAGCGGTTTCCAGCTTGTAGTTTGAGAATCCTTGAACAAAATTAACTCTAGCAATCAAGGTAGTATTATTGTCATGCTTTTGATTCATTGGTGAGTACTCAATTCAAAATGTAATTAAACTCTGCGTCATTTCAGTGTCGCATTTGTCTCAGGGTACTTATTATACACACTATCACTCTGTTTCTTTATAGTAGATCTGTGTATTATTATTATTATTATTATTATATATCTAGTTTAACTACTGCAGTGTGTATTAGGAAGTAAAACGTGGCTGTAAAGATGACAACTTTGTAAAGCAGTGATGCGTGGTCAGCAACGTGCGCAACTTGTGAGTGATGCAGTATTCTGGAGCGTCAGATCTTCATTCTGTTGATTTAGAGGACGTTCCTTCGGTGCGTTGAACGAATTCTTTGGTGTGAAGAATCTGGAGATAAATATAGGGAATAAATCGTGGTTTTTAGATTAGACCGTGAATTTTAAACCTTGTCTGCATAGTATCAGAAGCCTTTTCCTTCACTTGCTACTACTTATTCACACTGTGGTGTTGTTTCACTTATGTTGATACTCATCATGTGTGTCTTGATACTCAATAGCAAAATTTGTATTCTGGGACTCTATCGCATATTGAAGTATTTTCATCGCTTTTTCTCGCACATGTGTACAATTTTTGATAGGTATAAACATTGTGTCATTAAGGTGTGGTGTTGAGTAGTACTATTGTGTAAAATAAAAAATACCCTGCCATTTCTCCATATTACAAGAGTGACCGTTGTACGAGAGAATTCAGTTATGTACAGCAGGTAAGGCTTCTCAGTTATTTTGCTCAAGTTTTGTAGTTGACTCTATCAGGTTAACCAATGGGTCAGTTGGATTTTTGAGGCAAGTTAAGTATTGATGAAGGCCGAACAAAATTTTGGCCAAGCCAATCGACGCCCGTGAAGCTTGGAAGCGCCTTGCTGTCATGTCAATTTTCCAGGGCTTTTGCTTAGTTCAACAAAGTCGAACCATCATCAACTTGTTAGCAAAACGCGCTCTCTTCACCACTAAACCACCGAAATCTCAACGTAAATGTGCTGAACTAGAGGGAAGTTTAATGTTGATTTCTGTCTGAATTATTGCGTGTTTCATACGAGTCCTCTGCTACTGTAGCAATTGTAAGTGTATGTTAAATGAATTTGAGAAACTTGGTGACTTATAAATGTTTTTCCACAAATGCAGTACATAGGCCCACATTTGTTCTCACGATGTGATGTTTATATGTATCCCAATTCGAGTCCTATTCTACACCAAACTGATTCCAAATTTCCAGTAGTTTGAATGAATTTTTGAGCATGTCTTAGTGACACACATACACATTGGTAAACTACTGTCATGGATTATCTGCAGCGTCGGCAACGGCATACCGTTGCAGCTGCAACTCCAGAAACAGCAGCGCCTACAGCAGCATCGATAGCTGTAAAGCTTTCAGCCTTTGTAGCAGCAACAACAGTAGTAACAGCAGTATCAACAACAGCAGCAGCAATAGCAACAGCAGCATCAAGAACAGCAGTAGTATTACCAACAGCAATAATAAGAACAGCAGCAGCAGCAACGGCAGTATCAACAACAGCATCAACAGCAGCTGCAGCGGCAGTAACTGTGTCGGCTGCAGTAACTATGACAGCTGCAGTAACTGTGTCGGCTGCAGTAACTGTGACGGCTGCAGTAACTTTGACGACTGCAGTAACTGTGACGGCTGCAGTAACTGTGTCGGCTGCAGTAACTGTGACAGCTGCAGTAACTGTGACAGCTGCAGTAACTGTGACGGCGGCAGTAACTGTGACAGCGGCAGTAACTGTGTCGGTGGCAGTAACTGTGTCGGTTGTAGTAACTGTGACAGCTGCAGTAACTGTGACAGCTGCAGTAACTGTGACAGCTGCTGTCAGTAGGAAGTAATAAAGTGATGTCACGCCAGCGGTTCCCGTCATTTTACACGCTTGCAATAATTGATCTCCTGGCCATTACTCCCACGAATGAAGCGATAATATTGCCTTTTATTAAGCCTGTTATTGCCTCATCCTTATGCCAAAATGAGAAATTATCATAATTGGTAATTGTAGTTGACGTGCGCGCTTGGTGTATTTACTAAATAAATTAATGGCTTATTTATAAATTTAAATCAGTATTTAATAACCGGTAATTATTTTCTTATATGAACATTTAAGCTACAGATCCATTTAATCACCTTGAGTCCTTGTCTTTTTTACGCTGAATTTTTCTGTTTTTCTTCGCGTGTGTAATTGACGTCGGTGAGACTCGATGACACAATTACCGACCGTTATTATGTTTCCTTTGATTTGTTAATTATCTCCTCGTATTTTACTGCGGACTGCTGCAGTGTGGTGTTCATCAATTATTTTTCTTGTATTTTTGAGGTGAAAACCAAACAGTCAGTCATCCTTTATTGCAATTTATCGTCCATATAAACATGAAGACTTCAAACTTTCTTAAAATTCGATTCCGTGGTCACACGAAAACATTCGTTTTGTTGGAAATTTCGTCGCATGAGCAAAAGCGAAGCCCTCGCCTTAATCAAAAGTTATTTTCTTCGTGTCACTTGTCAGCTAAAGTTCGAACCAAATTGTGCACAGGAGATCTTTGATTCACGAAATTTCATCATCGTGACAACGATATCCAAACTGCGCACGACACGCAGCCAAATTGAAGGGAAGACCTGCACTGGATGCTTCCTTGCACTCAAGCTCTTATATTTCATGCAAATTGATGTTTATTTTTCGTTTATGGACAACCTTGTCAAATGAATTGTTTTATCTTACCAAATTGTGTCTGCATTTCAGAAAATGATACGCAAAATATGCCAAAAGTGACACGTTGTCTGTCCCAGGGCTGTCGAAAATGAAATTCTGAAATGTTGTGACTAACATGTGTATAGCACCAGCTACATACCAGGCTCTTCCCAAGAAAGCTCTGTGATTTCATTTATAAATACGGAACATGTTTATTTACTAGACCCTCCATACTAACAGTATTACTCGTGATTTTACTTATTGATTTATTGCAGGTTGTCTAGAAATTAGGGTGTGTGCCGTGCGCTTGAGTAACCTCTCAATTGAATATTCACTCATCTTTTTAATTACTCACTCGAATAACTACTCATAAAATGGTAATGAAGCCTCGTTATCATTTTGCCCAAATTTTGATACAAAATAATATTTTAATCAGTTCTTCATTTAGGTTCTCGTGACTAAAATGTCGCACGGTGACGTTGATCTGGCACACGTCGATGCACTCACACGAACCATTGTGAACATAGAGGCTGCAACCACGCTTTATAGCTCCTGTCCCTCCATACTGACTTCTTACTCGTAAAATCTTTTTACCATGCATTATTCCAGTCTTACTTCAATTAACTTGGTCATAAAATTTTTCAGGATACTTGAAGGCCTAGAAAATGTGTTTTCATTCACTAAATGCTTTTCCTGCACTGCATTGGGAAAACTCAATCAGGCTTCCTCTACCTGTCTTAACCCCACAGCGCTCCTCCTTCAACACTTGCTCAAGAATGTTCTAAATTAAGAATAACAGCAATCCACTAAGCACTTCGTCGAATACACTAAATGCCTCTTGAACTTCTGCAATCAAAGTCTTTCTTTCACCCGCGTACAATATATTCACACTATAGAATTGAGTTCAAGCCTGTGACGCATACATCAGTCTTCTCAACTACTGCAAAGAGCTCACTCTACTTTTTTTCGACCGCTTTTTTCTTCACATTTGCTTCAGATGACTTACTTGACAATTCATTTCGTATACTTTTTTATTACGTTCTCGTCTAACTCACTCTTCACAGGCATGTAACATCCTCCCTTACCGTTGCTGGTGCCCGCTTTTGCACATGTAACAGCTTGAATTATTTTATTCTTCGAACGTCCCTTTCATTTTTTACCTTCAGACAGCATCATCATTGTTCAAAGCTTACACCTATCTGATTATTCATATCTCACTCTTAGTACTTCCTTCAAGCGTATGCTTTTGTTCTATGTGTTCCTTGTCTAACACTTGTCTTATTTCCAATTATCTACATAGATTACCATTTATACTCTTCACCGTTCGCCTACTTTCATTCTAGCTGTAAGTGGGTCTATGTGATCTCTCTTTATCTCTCGTCATTCTCGGATCGTTTTTACATCAATCAACTCCCTCACCTATGTCTGAGTACTCACTGTATTAGCTCGTTCTGCTCATTTTCACGATCAAATAAGGCGTCATGCCAAGTCCCTCCTATGTGCACACACGTCTCTTCATAAACAACTAACCTTTTTCTATTCCAAACATAACACTAATGTAGCGCTAATGAGTTCATTTATAGAGAATCTCGTTCTCAATATAAAAATAAAAACCAATGTATTAGGGAACGAAATCTTTAATGGCAAATACTTTAGAATATGAAGATCCAATCATCATCAGTCTATTATTTTCTCTAACTTTGTTCGTAACCTATGAATACATACGTATGTACGAAGGATCATCTTTAATGGTAAACGTTTTGGAACATGAAATCCAATTGCTACGCTAATTTATTAGCAACCTTTGTTCATGATCCATACATAAGTAGCTCAATATTTCTGCCTAAGCTTTTCATGTCAATCAGATCGTTCTTTATGCATATACATCCAGTGGGCTGCACCTGCCCTCGATCACGGCAAGTACCTGCAAGCAGCTTCCGTTTCCCGTGTATACGTTCAAATCCCCTGGTACTTCGACATGTTCATTTACTTTATCCGTTCCCGCACTAAACGCTTTCTCATGCTTACTGTTCTTTGCTTCACTTAGTGCAATTCCAGGTTAAGCCGCAGTATCGTGATAGCATTTTGGTTTCTACTGTTACCAAATGCATAAAAAACACCAGTTTTTCGACTGCGCAACCGAGCAGCAAAGTTTGGCTTCAAGATTAATCTAAGAAAGCCAAGTAGTTTTATCGATTAAGGCTTAAGTTTCTAGGGAATGGGAACAGAACTTCCGAAACGATTAAAGTGGGAATTCTCGCCATTTCTTTTTATGATGTCTACTCGTTTCAGAGAACTATTGATCTCCTAATGGATATGGTCCGAGTGAACAATGGATTAGAAATTATCTTTATTTAGCAAATTGATGTTTGCTTTCTAATCTCTTGCAGCGAGTGATGTCCCTATTGTAGGAAAAAATGGTTATAGTCTAAAATCCTAGTCACCGTCAGAGTTTTTTTAGATGGTGTATCTCCTTGTCAGCGTTTAACCCTTCCGATCCGGCTTTTGCTCTCTGTTGGGACATATACAGGGTGTCTCAAAAAAATGTACACACCCTTTAATCGTTGCTAACATGCTGTCTTCTTTGTGTTGCAGGTGTGAGGTTCGAACCTTTGCGAACATGATTCTTTAATCACATTTAATCATGTTCGCAAAGGTTCGAACCTCACACCTGCAACACAAAGAAGACAGCATGTTAGCAACGGTTAAAGGGTGAGTACATTTTTTTGAGACACCCTGTACATATGTCCCAACAGGATCGAAAGGGTTAAATCAGAATAAATGCTCTTAGTTAAAGCTATTCAATGCATTTTTCCTACATAATATCATTTTTGTTTTAAAAAGATATCTACAGTGAAAACAGTTTGTTGTAGAGCAGACTTAAATTTCTGCTCATTTATGATAATCTTTCTCTCTCAGGTAGGGTAGGTCTTTGTTACTTCATTTTAAAACATCACTCTAGCGAAGCTTGTGGACACTGTAAAATGCATTTGTCGTCATTAAAGTGGAAAATATCTTGCTGCTAATTTTTTTCAATTTTTGGTTTGTAATCGCTACTCCTACTTTTAATATATATAATTAAATATGATGCATTATGCTTATGGATGAACTTCTATATGCTAGTGTATTGCTTCCTTTACTATTGCGTAAATCGTAAGAAACTTCTATCTGCTTATCATGAAATAACAAATGGTGATTTGTAATAGTAAAAATCATGAACCTGATATTCATATCAGTTTTCTGTTCTACATATTGTCATGGTCTCTTATATTCTAAGGCAGTTACTGTTGTAGTCGAGCATTCACATTTTCTATTAAATATTTTCTTTTTGTTGTATTTTGAGTGTAACGACAGTAAATTTTCCTTCTCTTTTTCTACGGGACCGCTTAGACTGCTTCAGTGGTTTGCATTTGCACAGGGATTTTCTTCATTTGTTCACTCGATTATTTGTCATTTTCTTGTATAATGTTTTTTCACCGTTTTGGTTTTCTTAAGAACTTTCTTCATATGCATAATGCTTCTGACTTCAAGTGATGTTATTTATTTTTAAATATCCATGCTACTTCTGTGTTTTTCATTTGTGCATATATGCAGATAGTTTTTTCATTTTCTCATACTTCATCATTTTAGTCTTAATTCCAGCGAACGATGGAGCTATTTTCAAATGCCCTACTGTATCTTTATTTAGCTTAAAATTTCCCAAGTTTCATTTCAATACATTACTCCATGTTCTCATCACAGCAGAAGCTCCACAAAATACCTTGAAGTTGCTAACGCTTCAAATTTTCCCACAGCCCCTTATCATTATTATTTTTATTATTATTATATATTCCTAGTTTAAACACCGCAACCCACTGCCCATTTATTCTTACCTATAAAATATTAAGTGGTATGAGAATAATCAACCAACCTGGGTTTTTCTGGCAGGTTCTGCGCAGCTGGAAGCAGAAATATGAGGTGCTGCTAGGGCTGGTGCAGGACCCGGTGCGTTTACTGCCGGAGTCACTGACGCGGGAGACAACAATGCTGCGCGCCAAGAGACGTGGCTACGCCATAGAGCGCGCCCTTGTGCAAGCTAACATTGATGCTTGGGAGACTGCTGGAGGCGCGAAAACGATGCGTCGGCTCAAAGACAGGTACGTTGTTGTGTTACTTGGTGTTCACAGCCGTAACAGCGATGATATTGAAACACAACTTAATGTATTGTTGTAATCAATTTATTGTGTGGTATTACATACATCATCACAGGTTCCGCAAGAACCTCACCCACAGCACGTGCGCATGCAGAAATACAAGTACTCATCATCCAACAGCACCTAGAAATGAGAGGAAAACAATCCCTAGCCTCTGCCATCAACAACCCATACAGTCCTTCATTACATCTTGTATCACACTTCCACACACAGAGCAATCGCAATCACGCCGCACAGATGCTACACAGACCTCTCCCACTTTTTCCCCCCCTGTGAAGGCAGGATAGAAAGGAAATCATAACATTCTAAAACACATACACACTACATTCACACACAGAGCACTGCAACAACTGGAACCAAACACCATTCTAGGATACCCTTCTCCTCCAATCAACCCGACAGAAAAACACTAAACAGAACAGATAGTCTGCTTATCCAGACTTAGATGCGGACACCACCCATCCCTACAGTCATACAAACACAGACTGGACCCCGTAACCCCGAACATATGTCCCCTCTGTCAAGTTTTTCCATATGACCCCAAACACGTGTTGCTGCACTGCCGGGATCTGGCGTGTAGAGGCGACAACACAACACACACATCATAACGCAACTTTGGAAGGACCCCGTGACGGTGGCGTGCTTCTTGTGCGATGCAGGCTACCTGAGTTGACGGGAACCTGGGTAATGACAAGAACAACATGCATGTCGAATGGTTGTTTATGCCTGTGTTAATTATCATGGCAAGAAAACCATGTAATATTTGAAGCATAATATTCCCCATTAGTTCAAACATAGTACATTGATCAGTAAATAGTTGCATGGTCTGAGACTGATTTAGACTCCTTTTCTTTTCTCTTTCGATTTCCGTACCAACGGTTTTTACCATCCATAGAGGATTGTGGGCCCCTAATGTTCCCTTGTGGTACCCCTCAAAACAAATTGTGTAGAAAGTTCAACTTTGAAAATGCGAATGCATTTTCTTTCGTTTCCAAACGTTTTTTTTCTTTTTTGTCCCTCGCATTTCTCGCTTCCCTTCATTCTCCTGAACTCAGTTCCTGCGGCTGATCTAAACACAGCCTGGACACGGCGCATGGACACCTTAGCGTGTTTACGGTTACATCGTCAGGCGTCGCTGCCAGGACAAAATATGTGTTCACCCTAAGCTCCATGTTGTACATAGCCTCATGTTGGACAAAGCCTCATATTGGACTAAGCCCCATGTTGGACTGAGCTTCTTGTTGGACTTAGTTTCATAGTGGCCTTAGCCTCATAATGTTCTTAGTGTCATGTTGAACAGACTGAGTCTTATGTTGGACTATCCCTGTTTGTTCTCTGTTTATACCTCTTCATTTTTTCTTCCTGTTTGTAGTTTTGCTCTGTTTGCTTTCTGTTTATAGTTTTGCCCCGCATGCTTCCTGTTTGTAGTTTTGCCCTGTTTGTTTTTTCTACATCTTTTCCTGTCTGTTCCTTGTTCATACTTCTGTCCCTGTTTACACGTGATACTCTGTTTGGTCTCAGTTCATATCCATGTTTTTGTCTGTTTCCTCATTATCATTTTGTGTAGTTATGTATGCTTTTCTCTTCATCATCTGTCAAAAAAAAATCTGCTACGGGGGTCACTTGGCTGGGTGTATCGTCTGTTTATTAGCGAGAAGTTGGTTGCATTTGTCACAAATATTCCTAAATCGTGAAACTGACGGAGACGTGGTCCTAAAGGTGTCTGAAATAAATGAAAGCGTGAGGAATATGTTTCTTGTGCGCCCAATATAGGGAAATAGTGAAGAATATGGTCATTGTGTTGCCAAAATTAGAAGAACTTAGAAGATGCGTTTTGTGTCTCATGAGTTGGAAGGAATTGTACAGAGGACGGCGTTTGTAGTTCCTAGGGTTGGAAAAATTGTGGGGATGCAGTCACGATTTAGTAAAACTCCTCCTCGAAACGAAAAAACGAACACAGTTCTCTTGCTTTTTATGTTTCAATGGAGGAAAAAGAGAAAGAAAGTGTGGTTTGATCGCATCCAGACCGGACGGAAGTATTCCTTGTAGTCGTGATGACCGGCATTTTTAGGTCTGTGGTTGTGCCTGCCGTTCTAATGGAGAGCTTCCTGAAGGTCTGAACTTCGGAACAGTCGAAGTGTTGGTTGATAGCTTTCTGATAGCACACTTGACATGTGTAGCATTTTTCTTTACACTTTTTTTCACAGGGATTGTAATTCATATTTTATCGAAGACTTTAAGTATTACACTACTCAATAATACAGTTTGTTGCTGCTTGCTTGGTCTGTCTCTCTGTTACGCTCTTAAGGATTTAGATAGGAGAAAATTTGGTAGAGTATACATGTATTGTAAGCATTGTATTGTAAGCACTGCATTGTGGATGCCAAAGACACATCCTACAATGTGGAAACTCCTTCGCAAAGCCCGCGTCCACACGCAAATCAAATGGAAAAATTCATTGAAAACATGTGAATTTTTTCACGTGTGGGTCTGCTAGTGTACTATAAAGCACGCACGTCTATTTTTTGCTTCGGTTGGTCAGACAAGACATGAATCAATTTTCGTAGCATTCATACGCCTCAACGTTGCACCAATGACAATGAAGTATGGATTTTTCTTTGTAAGTTGTATCAGAATATTGTTTGAGAAATTGCGAGTCTCAAAAAATCAGAACTGTAACTCGCTGACAGAATTTCGTAAGATCTCGACGCCACTCTCATGGTTGTTCCTTTTTCCCCAAGTTAAAATTATAATGAATTCATGCATCACTTTTTTATAGTTCTGTTTCTCACCAGACTTTATGCCAAATTAACCTTTCACATTCCCTGCGTATAGACTTTGTTTTATAAAGTCTCTTTAAGTTGTTCACTAAAACTTAGTGAGTGCTTGCTTAATTATCTAGATCGTGGTATGAATTTTCGAGTAAATTTTATCACATTTGACTGCAGGATTCATTCAGGAAAACATCACACGTCTATTTCGGCTACATTCCCTTCAGTTTAGCGTACAGGTAACAAATGTCGGATATTCACGCTCCAATGAAATTTAAGTTAAGAAGAGGTGTGTTGAACTATCATACGAACACTTTAGTTCTTCTGGACATTCGGACCTTCCATTGAGGAAAATTGCTGACTAACCTGCCCATATCGGAAGTTTGTAGTGGTTTCTCCTTTTCATGAATAAATAAATGTTCTGCAGTTGTGCATTTTTGCGCAAATGTAGTGCATTTTTGACTCCAAAGAAAGTTCATTTGCATCTTAAGACAGTTATACCCATAACATTGTTATTTGATAAGTAATTTCATCCATCTTCAATTTCTGAATGTATTATTCTCCCTGAGAACAATGATTGTTTATACGAAACCGATGTCAAATAAATATTTCCTCATTGTTTTTTCATCATAAACTAATTAGTTGTAGTCAATGAGGTTAAATCTTGTGATATTTTTACTTCTATGGCTGTTTGGTCGCTCAGTGTGTTCCCGTGAGAAAAGAAAACAATTTTTTAAAATTACAAATGTATGGAATCTGATATACAAGAAACCGTAAATAGTAATAAATTTTAATGTAATAACTTTCATGGGCGAAAATAGGCTTCAGTTAATTTAGAAATACTCTCCACTATTTGTTGAATATTACACTAAACGAAACACGTTATTGGGTTTAGGATTTGTGCATGAAATACTTCCACATACGTATGAAGAATATGAATATGTAGAAAAAATTGTACAGAATGTAAGTTTGTAAAATATGAATGTATAAAACAAAAATGTAGAGGATATAACTGCAGAATATGAATGTGCAGAATACGAATGTAGAGAATATGAATTTATGAAATAAGAATGTGTAAAACATGGATTTGAAAAGTATTAATGCATAGAAAAATCATACAGAACACAAGTGTGAAAAATAAGTACATGAAAACTCGAAGTATGAAGTTGGCAGATGATCCAGTGTGATGATCAATGAATACCATGCTGGATTGTGTTGGGTTGAACTGTCAGTAAGCATCACTACTTGCCACGCTACGGAGATCCAGTGTTCCATTCCCTGTACCAGTCTCTCGGGGTCGGCGCTCCCTATGAGCTCAGTGTCAGCCTTGCCGTGAACGTTTTCGGTGAGCGTTGCTCGA
>VCRD01007774.1:22565-33061 GCA_006783055.1 Trinorchestia longiramus
GATCTGATTATTTAATATAAATAAAATATATCCCTGGGTTGTCACTAACCTTGCCAAAGAGACTAAAATAAGGCTAAAATTCTGTGATACTTTTTACGACAATCTCTAGTGAGAATAATGAATTAAATGCTAACTTATATTTTAATGATATAAATGCTAACTTATATTTTAACGTGCTATTACAGAAATATTTTAATGGTACATTGAGTGATACCGTTCATGCTACAGTTTCGTCCCTAATCAGTTTATTTTTTAAGTCAACACTTAGTCCGAAATTATACAAGAAATCTGCACCAATGATAGGTTGCTCACCTGCAGCAATAATGAACGTCCAATTAAAATCACATCGCAAGCCTAAAGAACAAGTCATCTCTCTCGATCCAAAACATGCTATGGGTGTGCTATTTGCAGCACAGAGGTTATTAGTACCAATACCCAGTTTTTCATAAGCAGTTGCTGGAATTATTGAGACAGATGAACCTGTATCGATTGAAAATTTTAGTTTGGTTAAAGGGTCGTAGATCCTAAGCAGGCGAGTGATATTAGGGGTCGACGTGGTACTCGCATTCACACGTCGCGTCATTAGTTTCCCCGACTGGAATTCACCATATTTGGGGCACAAGTGGGAACCGCATTTATTAGCATGAGATCCAAATTTCAAGTGATACCAACATAATCCAGTGTTTGGACGTGCTTGTGAGCGAGCGGGTGAGTGAGCTCTGTTAAAAGACTGACTGCGCACATACTGTTGCGTTACAGGGCTATAATTCCTAGCTCTGTTAATCAGCTGGTTATACCTACTCTGGCGTGAATAGATAAATTCAGGTTGTGCGTACCCAATCTCAGGCTGGATATAACGTACATTTTGTCTCTGATACTGGTCTTGAGGCTCAACATATCGTGCACCAGGTTGAATATAGTGAACCCCACCTTCAACATAATGAGGGACAGGGAGTGGCTGAGGTGCCTGAATGGCGGCTACGGTATCTGACCGTGAGTTGCGTTCTGCCTTGACATCAGCTTTTAATTCGGCAAAGGCAAGTGCCAGGCTTCTAATCTCCTCACGCAAAGATTGGTCTGAATGCGCTGAAACGGCAGGGTTTGCCACTACAGGGTCTACTTGAGTTACGGGAGCAGGAGTGATAGGTACAGGGATAGCAATGTTACTTTGAGGAGGCTCTGGGGACAATTCAAATAGTTTATCGGCTAGAGCTGCTAACTCGTCAAGAGGTTTGTCGTGAGGAAATTGCACCATAAAGGGCTGGATATGAGAAGGAAGGCGAGATGTGAAGTACTCTCGTAATAATACGTCACTGAGGCCTACCCCTGCTGCTACTTTCCTAATATGGCTAAGGACCATAGATGGCAGAAAGGAAGAGGATGCACATGGTATACGTGACTGATCTACGAGAGACTGAATTCTCTTACTTGCAGATAGTTGTAATTTGGTGAGAAGGTTTTTCTTTAGAACTGTATAAGGTTCAGTACCTTGGGGATTGGTTATAAACTGGTCAACTAACACCACCACTTTTGGTGGTAAGGCAGTTGAGACACAACAGAATTTAGTTTCTTCATCAGTAATACTCAATTGGCGGAATGATATCCCCGCTTGAGTGAACCACATCTGAGGCTCCTCTGATGAAAATGCAGGTAATCTAAACTGTTGGTTAGGTGCAGAATTGGTATTACCGCTAGCTGTAGCTATGATAAAGGTTTAAGAAAGGCTAGAAGAGAAGATGGATAGAATAGAATAGGGTAGGGCAGCTGTTTGTCTCGTAATATGGTAGATTTATGCTCGCATCGCTATGATAGCCTCACCTCCACAACACAGTAATTAGTTATGCAAGGAAATGGCAAAATTTGTTCACCTAAATTGGTAAAAAAAAAATTCTAATACATTTAAAAATGAGAAAAAGAATACACAGTTGCTCCTAAAAACACAATATGCAGCCTGGTAATATGTCCTGCTCTCAGCCTCGCTACACAGAATCAGAATAGAACATGAGATTCTGATTTGCCTGGCTTACTAATCTGCATATTCAAAATGAGTTACCTAGTCACAGCTTAAAGTTTACCGCAAAATCAAGAATTTCCCAAGTAGAGGCACACATTTGGGTCACCAGTGTTATTTTTTTTCACCTGGGGTGACCAGTCTTATATTTTATGATGGTTGGATGGCCTGTATTAGGTTTATAACAATTTCTCAGAAGGTAAGGTTAAGGGAGTCGACTGGTGCACCTCTAGTTAGGGAATCCAATGACAAGACGGGTACTCAGCTTTTGTTTATTTATAGATCCGTAGGGTAGCTGGTGGACAGAAGTCATCCGTAGTCCACGAATGAAAGAGATTGGGAACTAGAAGAATTGATCGAGAATATGATCGAAAATAGGATCAAGAACATAATCAGAGATGTGATTAGGGATGTGATCAGCAATATGATCAGCAATATAATCAGCAATATGATCAGGAATATGATCAAGAATAGGATTTAAAAAGGCAACGATAAGATGAAAGCAATGAGCGCTGAGCGCTGAGTGAGAGCAATGAGCACTGACAGCAGTGAAAGCTGAGAAAAGAACTGAAATGAGGGCGATTATGGAAGCTGTGATGAAAAAGCTGAGATGAAAGTTGTGATGAAAACTGAAGACTGAGAGCAGGATCGCCAGGTGTCTTTAAGAGAAGGTTGAGCTTAATTTTTACATCTTCACAAACATAAACAAACACAAGCATTACCCGTAGCAAACCTAAGCAATGACAAGGCTAATCAGAATGAAATGCAGTAGTAAGGCAGTCTAATCTCAAAATATTCAAGAGAGCTGGAATATAACCTTATAGAAAGATAAAAGAGTAAATTCCCTTTAAATGAACTAGGAATCTAATCCTCATTAAAAATGGCTATTTTTGAAACTAGAAACTGAGCAAAAGTTGCTTCAGTGAACATGGAATTCTATAAAAGATACTTGAGTTTTAATAACTCAGTTTCATCTACTGAACAAAGTCGATTTTTAATGTTTGATTTAGGATCAATTAAATCTAGAGATAAAAATTATGAATTGGTGCATATGGTAACTAAAAATTATGAGCACAATTGTTGAACAGAAAATAAGGAGTCTCGTGAAGAAAAAGGTTGCTCCAGTATGCAAGGCCAAAATCTTTAACCACAAGGACAATTTCCATAATCCTTCAATATTGCTAAGATACAGGCACAATATAACAACCTAACATGAACAAAGGTTTCTGCATAAAATAATTAGAACATCCTAATTAGGCATGAATAAAATACATCCTAAACATTGTACAGAAATATAATGGACATCCTAAGACATGGTAAAAAAAATGAATGAAACAAACTAATGATAACATAGCACGTTATGGATCTTTATTCAGCGGATCTCATCTAGTAAACCATAATATTATGGTTAATCCCTGATATTTAAGATTTTGATAATATGACCTGAGATGAAAATATTAGCAATAAAGAAAACTACAATAGTATTGAGAGGGAATGATATATCGATAATACCTGGATGGGAATTGTTAAATAAGAATTCTATACCTCCAAGTGAGCAACACAATGAATAAAAAATAAAATATACCTATTTTACAAGGGAATGAAATCAATATAGTTATAAGCTGAATATATGTTTATAAAAATCTCTACTTCTAAGTATAGAGTGCAATGTAAAGGCAAGTTTGTGATTTAAGACAATTTTCAGTCTGTGGTTAAATCTAGTAATCCAATTTGTGGTCTAGCTACACCATATTCAGCTGATCCCACTTCTATTCAGGAAGTGTGTAGACAATAAAGAAAACAGGTTATAAAAGAAGTTCACTGTGTCAATTGAACAGTAAAAGGAAGTGTTTCAAGTAAATATTTGGAGTAATGCAGAGAGAGCTTGTACAGCAAAATAAAGAAACATATGACTAATGATGAGCATTAGAAAATCTCAACATAACAGGTGACTTTTTAAACAAAAACTAAGGTAGATTTGAAGATTAGATAAGAAATACTCTCAGTAGTAGTTAAGACCACAAGTGGTTTTATTAAATCTCAAAATACAAGTCCTAAAACTTAGTTATTTCAGGGATGTACCATAGGTCGTCTCCACAACGCACATTATACAAAAATTAACACAAATGATGTGAACAATCCTACACCTAATATATCTAGAAAAATATAATGAGGTTAAGAAATATATCTAAGTCCTAAACCCAATTAATTCTAGACTTACTGTGAAAAAGAAAAAAAACACAAACTTCCAGGCACTGTACACTTACGGTGTTATCTAATAAAAGCTACGGTCAGCTACGCCCCTGAGTTGCGATTCGAAATTAATTTCGATGTCTTCTCAGGGGAGATTTTTTAGCAAGAACCATAGCGACAGTTCTTTCGTACTAAGAATGGTTTTACAAAATACAGCGAATTTTTATAATTAAAAATTTACAAGAATCTAATTTAAAGTTACAAAAACCTAATCACAAAAATACAGGAAATTTATTGTAAAAAGTACGATTTAATTTGTATGCGATTAATTAATACGCATAACTTGAAAATGGAGCATGAGCCGCGATGCGATGCTACAACTTTTTCTGGCAACATGCTCACGCTCGTTATCTAGATGTAGCTCTCCCAGCAACACCACTCATAAACTTCAACATGTGACGTTAGGTTAGAATTCCCTGGTGAGCATACTATGTCTTAAGTATTTCAGTCTTGTCTTAATTTGTGTTTAACTCTCCAGTGGTATCTGTGTTCCTTGGTGTATGTTTAATTTTTTAAGGGTTTGTTTCTGCACCGTGAATTATTAGAGTAAAATCAAGTGTTAGGAATTGTTTCTAGAGATTAGAAAACCGAGGTAATGTAACATGAACGGTATCACTCAATGTACCATTCATATCTCTGTAATAGCACGTGAAAATATAAGTTAGCATGTATTTCATTAAATATTAGTTAGCAATTATTTCATTAAATATAAGTTAGCATTTATTTCGTTAATCTCACTAGAGATTGTCGTGTTAATTATTAGAATGATTTTAAAACTAAATCCAGACTCTGTTGATTAGAAAACCCGACTCTGTTGATTAGAAACCCAGTTACAATGATTTTAAAACTAAAACCAGACTCTGTTGATTAGAAAAACCAGACTCTGTTGACCAGAAAACCAGGCTCTGTTGACTAGAAAAACCAGACGCTGTTGACTAGAAAAACCAGACTCTGTTGACTAGAAAGACCAGACCCTGTTGACTAGTTGATGCAAAATTAGGATTTAGCTTATAGCATTTATCCCTAATTTTGTCACCTTAAGAATTATTATATATCCTTTATATGTGGTAAAATTCTGTATTATTACAGACTTAAAAGCTACTCCTTTACAGACCTTTTATTTTTTATTTTATGTCAATTTTATTATTTTTATTTTATGTCAATTTTTCTGATGTTGCTAAAATTGGCTTCTGGAAAACCACATGCAAATCCTTAAGACTTCTGCCGGGGATATTATTTAATTATTTCTGCATCTATCAATAACTTATAAAATCAATTTAAAAGAACCTCTACCTCATTGTAAGAATGTAAAAACAAGAACTGATTAAATGGTGAGTTGCTTCATAATAATCCTTACCAAATGCTGCCTTCTGCACTTTATCCTGGCATATTTTGAGAATTGTCAATGGGACTTGTGATGTGGTTATGATCCGTGTATGTGTACTCATCACTTCACCATTACGTGCAGAATTTGGGGGACCGTCTGCCACGCACTCACTGAGACCACTCACTGAGACCACTCATTGAGACCACTCACTCACTGAGACCACTCACCTGCCTATAACAAGCTACTTACTTACCCACCTACTACACTATACTATACCAGCTGCACTCGTACACTTATACGCCACATACTGCACCTGATGTACTTGCTGTACTGGTGTAACATTTCAAGCCACAGTCGCTATAGCCCTGGACTGGCCATTCACCCCTGAAGCTGGACTGGCCTAACCATCATCTGGAAGCTCTGGACTGGCTCAAGCATCCCAAGAAGATTCCAAGCTATTTCTCATGCCAACTTCTTGAATATCAAGCTGAGTACCTGCGATGAGTTCTTTTATTCTCCTTGAGTAAGGTCACACGGGCAGTTAGATTAGGTTATGTAAAGAGTTGATAATTTTAAAATACACCAAACAGCAAAAACTTTACATTGGTGACATCCCCAGAGTGACACAATTTTTTAAAGAAATCTGCCTGTGCCCTTGCCTGAGGCTAATTTGGGAACTTGTGCAATTCTCAACTGTGTAAGGGTAGATCTGCATTAGTAGTATTTGGGTGGGGATTTCAGTAGGCATTTCATAATTTTGTCAAGTGGCTAACCATTTCTTTTACAGTGAGTGGGTGGTAGAATAATATTTTTGCTACGTGTGGGAAAGTAACTTTTCAACCCTCTATATATAAAAAATTTTTTTACTATCATTAATTTAATTAACTAAAAAAAAACTTAGCGAATTTTTAAGATGGAGCACTACTCAATTGTACCTAATGTGCCATCTCAACCTCTTAATGTACTAGTTGCAAATATTTTGCTTAATGGATTGAGAGCCATTTATTACCAGCATCCTCAACCCTATATTATATGCACTATTTCAAGTAAATGAATGGGTATTGGAAGAATAATCTGAAACTGCTACTGGGACGCCTATAGTTGGCTTTAGATTTTAAAACCGTTATCTGTTCCTTAATGCTTGCAATTAAACATGTAAGGGTCATAATTTTTCGTAGCTGCCGTAATCAATCTATCATAGAGCAGTTAATTACGATGTTATATCACATTCAAAGATCTCTCGAACACTGTGTTTGATTACTGATATTGTGTTACGGCATCCCTGCGCACAGACGTCAAGGTCTAAACACTCCGTCAACATTCCACTACCGCAGCATATCTGCTAACATCTGAGACCAGAAAACTGTACTGTTATCCATCAATAGCTCGTCGACTGGGCCCCTTTCCAAGAAAATATTGGTTAATTCTGTGACGATACATTGCGTGTTTTCTCTTCTCAGTTCTCGCCACACTGCAAAGCGTCCTGGACCGCAATCAACCATGGATAAATAGGGTCGTCCTCTATAAAGCGTGACGTCGATGGACAAGCGGCTCCAATTGGTTTTCACGCTTACTTCTCCTGGTTCGTGCTTCAGAGGAGCAGGATCAATTAACAACTCTTTTCAGGTCCTCTCGTGAAACATTTGGATCCATTTTCCTGGCTAAGTACAGGGTTCTATCGACTCCAACGTGGTGTTTATTAGGCACCTCTTTTATATTCGTGTATGCACTAGAACAAACCTGTTCATGCTCGTCGATATCGTTACCGCCTACTTCGAGCCCGCACAGCCACCGTTTCTTCACACAAGTTAACACGTTCGCTTTATTCTTATCAGTAGGCACCAGTGAAATCTAGATTTTTAGTCCAAACTCAATCATCATTTTTCTAAGGTTTCCCAGCCTTCGTTTAATGAGCATTTCCGCGGCGCCTTTCGTGTGGACGCTCTTCTCAGCGCTTACAACAGATTACAGCCACGCTGCCACAGTTGCGGAATCAATTCTTAACTCTATATAGGTCATGCCCCACTTAAGTGCTAAGTTCACTCCCTTTAACACTGCCTCCAACTCTGCAACATTGATATGACTGAAATAATAATTTCTCGACCAGACAAAGGTCGTGGTGTCGTCATTGTCGATAAAAACAAATATATTGAAAGCATGACTGCTATTATCTCTGACAGGTCTAAATTTCAATTGATATCAGAGCCAATCCACAATTATACACTTAAAATAGAGGACAAAATCAATAACTTCCTCCGTAAACTAAAAGACCTAAAAATGTTGTCTGCAGATAATTACAGTAAAATTTTTGTTACGGGCTCGGGGCCTGGTAAATTGTATGGCTTGCCAAAGATACATAAAAGCAATTTTTCTACCATGTTTCAGTTCAGACCGATATTTGCTGCTTATAATACTCCAGGATTTTCTGTCGCTAAAAATTTTTTGTCCCAATCTTAAATCCTATTTCTCGCAACGAATTTACATTAGAGAATTCTCATTCTTTTGTTAATGATTTAAGTAGGATTAGTAACGTGTCAAAATGTTTTATGACATCATTTGACATTGAAAACCTGTTTACTAATATCCCGTTGGAGCAAACTATAGATATATGTCTTTTACAACTTTTTACAGATCCTAATTCACTATTTATGGGTCTTTCTCGTAAATTTTTCAAAACTCTGTTAGACCTTGCGGTAAAATATTCCTTCTTTGTGTTCAATGGCAAATTTTATAAGCAGATTGAGGGACTTGGCATGGGTCTACCCCTTGGCCCAACCTTTGCAAATATATTCATGTGCTTCAACGGAACAAAATGGCTAAAACTTTGTCCCAAAGAATTCCATCCCGTATTTTATCGCCGTTACATAGACGATACTTTTTTGCTGTTCCGTGAAAAATCCCATGCAACACTATTTTTTTATTTTATTAATAGCAAGCATCCAAATATTAGATTCACCATGGAGTGTGAAAACAATAGTGAATTACCTTTTCTTGATTGTTTGGTAAACAGACGAGAGAATAAATTTGAAGTGTCCGTTTACCGAAAAAATACTTTTTCTGGTCTAGGAATGAGCTTCTTTAGCTATTGCACGTTCCGTTTTAAACTAAACTGCATTAGAACTATGCTTTACTGTGCTTATAAAATATGCTCAAATTTTACCCTCCTTCATTTAGAGTTCTCGTTTTTAACTGAATTTTTCCGTCAAAATGGTTTTAGATCTTCATTCATCGAATACCAAATAGGTAAATTTTTCGATAAAAAGTTTGAAAATACCAATATTTCACCGAATTCGACGTCTCGACATCTGATCTCTCAACCAAATTATTTATCTGTGTTTACCATATTTTGGACCTTACTCAGAAAAGCTGAAAACAGAATTACTGGCCCTCCTCTCTAGACATTTTACTAGCATAGAATTTCATATAATTTTAAGAAACAAATTTACAATTGGTTCTTTTTTCAATTATAAAGACAAACTTCCGTCCACTATGCAGGCCTCTCTAGTGTATTCGTACAGTTGTGCACGTTTTGCATCTGAGTACGTTGGCATGACCACACGTACTTTCGGAGCTAGAATGGCAGAGCATTTTGGAGTTAGTTACCGCCACAGTACAGTAAAGAGAAGTACGATGATATGGGGGGGTTGGCAATGACCACCCCAACGGCGGTTTTCAGACGATGACGTCATCNTCTTATTTGTAAAGGGTGCAGTGATTCATCAAAAGTAATTGTTTTACGTACATTGCAGTGCACTGCGAGTTGAGGAAAACAATTTTTAGGCGTATCAGAATTGCTAATAGCATATGGAGTGTTATTTGCATGACAATGAATTTGCTTAAACGAATTCTTAACATTAGGCTTATACTATAACACGTCACTATCGTGAGATGCGATTTGGTTTCTCCCATTAGCGTGAACTGCTAGTTAGAACTGCTTCGAGACGAAGAAACTAGGGATTAGTGAAGTGGTGTAATAATTAATAATTGTCTTGCAAATGGGGTATCGGGAAGCGATCAGGAATAGTGATTGCATTTAACCGTCGATAGTCACCACACAAGCGATATTCCCCATTGGGTTTAGGGACCATCATGAGCGGACTTGCCCATGGACTCTTTGAAATGCGGACAGTACCCGCGTTCTGCATTCGTTGAAATTCCGCCTTAGCAGTTTCGAAACGATCGGGGGGTAACCGTCGTGCACGGGAAGAGACTGGAGGTCCAGTGGTTATGATATGATGTTTTGTTGAAGACTGGGTTTTCTTGGCTGCTAGGTTAGGATTGGTAAGAGCGGGATAATCAGCCAAAATTTGTTGGAATTTACATTTTGAATCTAAAGCAGCTCCAATCGAGTGCAAGCTGTGGGTGATATTGACTGGGGACAGTGGTCTGGAAAGAGAGGTAGTTTCGTCCCTAATCAGTTTATTTGTTAAGTCAACACTTAGTCCGAAATTATACAAGAAATCTGCACCAATGATAGGTTGCTCAACAGCAGCAATAATGAACGTCCAATTAAAATCACGTTGCAAGCCCAAAGAACAAGTCATCTCTCTCGATCCAAAACATGCTATGGGTGTGCCATTTGCAGCACAGAGGTTATTAGTACCATCACCCAGTTTTTCATAAGCAGTTGTTGGAATTATTGAGACAGATGAACCTGTATCGATTAAAAATTTTAGGTTGGTTAAAGGGTCGTAGATCCTGAGCAGGCGAGTGATATTAGGGGTCGACGTGGTACTCGCATTCACACGTCGCGTCATTAGTTTCTCGACTGGAATTCACCATATTTGGGGCACAAGTGGGAACCGCATTTATTAGCATGGGATCCAAATTTCAAGTGATACCAACATAATCCAGTGTTTGGACGTGATTGTGAGCGAGCTGGTGAGTGAGCTCTGTTAAAAGACT
>VCRD01007775.1:9586-19954 GCA_006783055.1 Trinorchestia longiramus
TACGGCACACCACCACAATTTACGGCACACCACCACAATTTACGGCACACAACAACAAGTGCACCGCGCGTAGCAGTGATACGCGATGCACCAGCTCGGGCACGGACGCACCATCTGAACTCTGGAGTTTATTACGACCAGCTGCCGGGCACAAGCCAGGTGGTCCCCTTGATGGACGTCCTAACCCCTACACGTGCCAGGGGGGGCAGGGGGGGCCTCGTGGGGTTGCATATTAACAAACGTCACGGCAGTTATAAATGAATGCGCAGTAATTGAATTTCTTTATTTAAAAACAACTCTAAATCAACTCACAGTAGTTAGAGAATTGAATTTGTAATTATAAAATACTTTGACTTCAGAATTTAATAGCAATCGTGATTGAATTGTCAAATACTAAATAATTGAATTCCATAACCTAATGACAATCGTTAATGAATTCGCAATAATTGTATTTCGTAATTGAAAACATAATTGAATGGAATACATAAATGGAAATATGAATAATAATATACAAATAATTTTATAATTAGAGGTTTTAATTATAGATTTACTTTCTCTTACAACTCAAGTGTGTCTTAATCCTTAAAAGTACGTTTTAACTTCATTGTAACTTCTGACAATCATGATTGTAACTTCTGACAATCAAGATTGTAACTTCTGACAATCAAGATTGTAACTTCTGACAATCAAGATTGTAACTTCTGACAATCAAGATTGTAACTTCTGACAATCATGATTGTAACTTCTGACAATCATGATTGTAACTTCTGACAATCATGATTGTAACTTCTGACAATCATGATTGTAACTTCTGACAATCATCATTGTAACTTCTGACAATCATCATTGTAACTTCTGACAATCATGATTGTAACTTCTGACAATCATCATTGTAACTTCTGACAATCAAGATTGTAACTTCTGACAATCATGATTATAACTTTTGAAAAATCATCATTGTAACTTTTGACAATTATGATTGTAACTTTAAATAATAATAATGATGAGCTAGTAAAATAACTCGTGATAAACTAGAGTGAAATAATTCGTCTATACTCCTGGCATCAAAAGTTATGACAAATTCTGGAGGTGCGAAATTGGAAAGCTTATCTTGACAAATGTGAAATTCACCAACTTTATTGGAATAAACAATTTTGTTCGTTTCCTTAAAAAAATAATGCAGACATGGAAGCGAGGGAGGAAACTCAATAGACTTATGACGAGGCTGATTATCCAAGCTACGTCTGGTGACCTGCCAACACAATACATCTTTTTCTGATTAATGGTTCCTTTTGGCGAGCAAAAATTGTTTCATTTTTATATTTACCAATGGACCCACACGGGAAAATTCACGTGTTTTTCACGGAATTATTTCATTTTATTTGCCAGTGGACGCGGGCTTTGCGAAGGAGTTTCCACATTGAAGGATGTGCCTTTGGTATCCACAATACAATGCTTACAATACATGTATACCCTACCGAATTTCCTCCTATCTAAATCCTTAAGAGCGTCACAGAGAGACGGACCAAGCAAGCAAGCACCAACTGTATTATTATACAGTGGAATTTTACTAAATGGTTGAAAATGCAGAAAAACTTCTAGCTACATCTCTAAAAATAGGAAGGAATGTTGTTCACCATGCATATCTCAAAATGCTTAATTTAAACCACTAACGCAACAGAATGGTGGGCTTCACTTTTAATTTATAATTAAAAATTGTTTACAGGTTCCTGAAAGTTGTAAGAATTTTCAACTCGGAAAGGTGAACGGAAATTTAATCCAACCCTGTCAACCCAACCAAGTTCATCCATTGCACATGCATGAACCTGGTTACGTTAATTCAAGTAATCCAATCTAGCTGTAACCGCCTCCTCCTGTAACACAGTTAATGCTGACCAGCTAATACCGTGTTAACAAGGATATATAATTGTTCCGCACGAAAAGCAGCATTTCTTACCAGTTGTTATTGTAGTGTGTTTGCATTATTTGATTCGCCAGCAGGTACACGGCCAGAGCAACATGGCATTGCCAGCAGGTACACGGTCAGAGCAACATGGCATTGCCAGCAGGTACACGGTCAGAGCAACATGGCATTGCCAGTAAATTGATGCAAGAAAATTGAATCAAGAAGCGTCCCAGACGAGAGAATAAAGATGGACATTACTGCACGACAATGCTCGTCCTCACACTACTCAAGCCTCTACCGCAAACTCCTCTAGCGCCCCTACGAGCCTCTACCTCAAGCTCCTCTAGCGCCTCTACCTCAAGCTCCTGTAGCGCCCCTACGAGCCTCTACCTCAAGCTCCTCTAGCGCCCCTACGAGCCTCTACCTCAAGCTCCTCTAGCGCCCCTACGAGCCTCTACCTCAAGCTCCTCTAGCGCTCCTACGAGCCTCTACCTCAAGTCGCACCACAGAGGACGGGAACAGTCGCTGGGAGCAGCATCACTAGTCTTAAGATGTTAGCGTTAAGAACTTAAAACCATGTAAATTTACGGTCTGCTTGATTGACTTTAGGTTATTTTATTCTCTCTGAAACATTTCAGTGTTTACTCTTCAAATACGTACAGCGTGCGTGACAACCTGTATAAATATATACACACATATATACATGCATACCAATATATGTACATATATTTTTTATGTGTCAAAGTGATTCATGAACGATGCATCCAAGTAGATAATGACTCACACACGGAAAAATAGTCCGCAAAAATTATAGTAATCAAAAAGAATTTATTTTATGTGTAATATAGTAGAAGGATCCAATACCACGTGTGGTACAACAGAAGTATCTCCACATGCTGCAGTATTGGCCTAGTTTTGCATAAATCAAAGTCAAGCGAACAGAAAACTGTATAGAATTAAACGTTTCCTATAACATCCACGATAATACCACACTAATATTCCCTTTAATAAAATATTTTGACTAGTTCAACTGGCGAGCTTCCCTATATTACGCAACTAGGTAGACTTGAGACTAGGGTAAGTAGATTAGATATTTTCCTCCATTTAACTAGATAGAGTAGATACTAGGGCTTGTAGATTATGTAATATCTTCCTTAACAAAAGTAATGAGACGTAACCGTAATTGGGCGTTTTATGCACAATCAGTTAGCCTGGTTTGTCATAATTATTAAAATTCGTTGATCTTAATTGATTTTGCGTGTTAATCACAGTTGAAATACCTGATTAATCACAGTTGATTAGGTGTTAGATAATAATGAATAAAACTGCCTAATCACGGTTAATATGAGTGACTAATAACAGGCAGTAAATCCTGTTTTTAAAAAGTTCTGACTTGACGTGTCCCTAGGCAGGCACCTATCATGGACACACAAAGTATAAACGTTTACTAAATAATTGTTTCCTTTAATAAATATTACAGAAATCCGCTAAAGAAGTTCTACAACAATTGAATCAAAGAAATACATTATGTTTACGTTATATCTTGGCCCGTGTGAATAATAAAAAGATACATCCCGATTTAAAATTAGAGATAAATTTATTTTTCGTCAGTTGCTTTTGATGAGCAGGAAATTAGAGAAGATAAAATTTAGGAGGCCTGAAGTGCTGGCGCTGCAGCCCACTACCGCCAGCAGGTCAACGACGAAAATAGGACGCATGACCAGCTACGACCTGCACCTCAAGCACCAATCAATGAAGAGCAAACTTAATTATTGACACAAATATAAGATGGGATGCGTACCCGTGCACGCTGCTGGCTGTTGCAGAACGCGGTCTCGTACGTGCCAATTTGAAGATGACCTCCAAAATGTACGAGACTGAAAATCACTTCCTGATTGTTTCTTGTGTGCGTTGTTCGATTTCGACGACAGTGCCTCAATAACTGGACAAGTATTGCGTTTGGAAGCTCATCACTGTAGTCTACACCCTAAGATGGATGAACTCCTAGCACACTCTGCCACTAATGGAATACTTCACGCGTGTTACTTGAGGTGTAAAGTGATAAGGAACAGGAGAGCATGCTGCCTACAACCACCTTCGACAACCTCTTAAATGGAACTACAAGAAAATTGTCTCGAGGCTCATTCCAGGATTTTGGTCTTCCGTTCCAGGCAGGCCAAGTGCCCTGCCATTGGTCGTGAGCTGCGAGGGGGTGGAGTTTCCAGGCTAAGTGGGGGAAAGTGGGGACACTTTTTGGGGGTCAAACGTTCTGCTGGGCAGGTAAGGCGATGAATATTAGAGAACGTTTCTCTTCAATTCGCCTCGCGCAAATTGGGCTCCTAAACAACAATTATAGGTCGCAGCAAGATGCCACTCCGAGCAGCATTGCAGTGCATGTTTTCCGTAAGCAATGGTCGTCACAGCTACTCCAGAGATGGCGCCACTTCTTTAATTATACCATCATAAACTCTACATGAACTTAGGTGAGCTCGCCGTGCAGGTCCTTATGTACTCGCTCTCTCTCTCTCTCCTCTCTCTCTCTCTCTCGTTCTTCACTGCACACTGCAGTTCCGTCCATTTGGCCAGCCAGAGACTGTGCTCTCCCACATGATGGAGCTCGTTTTGTTTTGGGGTGAATAGGAAAATGAAGTTAAAAGAAAGTAAAGACCTTTCCAGCCAAAGATAAAAAGTTAAGGTTGTTTTTGACCAACGCTTGATTGCCACATGTACCACACGAGTAGTCGTGTATTATACACACAGCACTATTACTTGTACGAATCCAGTAACTTATACATGTTATCTTCCCTTTTTTGCTATTGTTCCTACAGTACATGTGTACATTTGTTTTAGTATTCTATTTCTTTTAGAAATAACCTTACCTCATTTATATGTGTTTCTTATTCCTGACCGTATTTATGGCGTTGAATTTCTCGTTCATGTTATGCAAAGTTTCCTGGTTACTGCATGTTACGTAATACGTAACACGTTGCGCACACGGCACATCTATTAATAGGCGTACAAGAGAGATTTCAAGTGTGCAGTTCTTTTCGTTGATTTCTTACACCTTGTGGCGCTACACTTGTGCATCTAGAGGAGATATAACAGCTCTTCGAGTTGCAGTTCATACCTCAGGTAGGAGGACGGAGCTGAGATGAAAGTCCTCCAGTTTTGCTACCAGAAATTTCCCGCCAAATGTGAGGCGGTGTGGGCACCCGCAAGTGCGCAGCCTAGGCCCCGCCTACTGTAGGCCTTCTGGCTGCCAGCCGCACGATGCGCGCGCCACGCGGCCGTTTTAAGGCAATTGCTCAACTCTACGAAGTGTACAACATAGCTGGCTCGAGTCACATGTTTCCTATGGGTCCAGGCGATTGATTGATGGTCTATCCCATGGTTAATTTTGTGCTGCGCTCGCTGCTCTGAACATGTTATGGCTGAACGGCTTCAATTCCTAACGTATTTTATGAAGCTCTTCCAGATAACCCTGTGGCAGTTCTCTTACGAAGATTACATCTCTCGTACCCGCAATTGCTGTGCAGCATTGTCCTGATCAGGAAGAATTTATTCTTTCACTCAGATGACTGAGTTCCTACGGTATGATCAAGCACACAGCTTTGTACCATGAAAAATATTATGATTACATGCCATTTTCTTTTCTTGCTCGCCTTATGTAAAGAAACGTCTAATATTTTCAGCGTAAACGGTGTATTTAAAGATAATTGTATGTAGTAGATGATAAGGGCGAACACTAACGGGTGTTTCAGAATTAAGGCAACAAACTTTTTCGTAGGTTTATGAAAATTCAATGCGTGATTTTGATTTTAATGGTTAAAACTCAAAGAAATAAGCAAACGATACAGTGTTGCATTTATTCCATGTAACCACCCTTATAACGAACTACAGTTTTAAGCCTATTTACAAATATATCACAAGCCACACGTATCTGTTCTTGTGGAATTGCTTCCCATTCTCTTAGCAGTTTTGCTTTGAGGGACTCGAGAGAAGTTTGAGGGGTAGCTAAGACCCTTGTCTCCAAAATGGACCAGATAGAAAAGTCCGAGGAATTAAGGTCGGAACTCTTTGCTGGCCATAGATCTTTACTGATAAAAGATAAAATGTTTCTCTAAATCCAAGTTTGGGTTACGTTGGAGCCATGTGATGGTGCTGAATCCTGTTGGAGACTTCATGGGGAACCCTGAAAATGTTCTGTAGCCCATGATAGCAACTTTGATACCTAAATAACAGAAATGTACTGTTCTGAGTTCAGTTTGACTCCACAATGCACAAAAACAAACGGAGATCTTCCTGTGGCTGTCACAGCTGCCCAAACTATAACAGACTGTGCATTGCATTTTGACGTCTCTTAACAATCCTACTCTTGACTGTACTTGAGAAACTCTAAACTCGGTCGTTCTGATGGTCCACAACTTGCTAAATGTCAAATTTTTTCTCATTTGTGAACACCAGGTTTGGAAGCGTGCCTTGAGCTATCTCATTAAGAATGTGTCGACTTCTTTCAGCCCTCATTATCTCATGATGTTCAGTAAGCTCATGACGTTTCATCATTTTGTAAGGTTTCTTTCACAGATCCTCCTTCAACACTCGATACATTGAAGTTTTGCTAACACCGGCTTCTGCAGCCAGTTCTCGATGGGATCGACGTGGGTTTCGACACAACTTCTCCCTCGTGCTTATGATAAGTTTTTTGGTCCGAACACTTCATTTCCAGACTCGTCTTAGTTTATCAGAGGTTGTACCAGTTTTCTTAAACTTTTTAACAATTATTCAAACAGTTAAACGGTTCAATTTTAACTTTTTTGCAATTGAAACGTTCCTCTCGCTTTCTTTATGGAGCTCGATAACGATATTTCGATCCACAGCCATTATATAAAGGATGAATTTAAAATTAGACACTTGAAATAGATAAATTATCTTACTACCTTCAAAATAATATAAGATTTAAATAACCAAATATTTATTTTAAATTATTTATTTAATATGCAAAACTGGTTGCCTTAATTCTGAAACATCGTGCATGAAATTTACGTTGTATATAATTTGAATTTACAAAACTTCTGGTTAATTTTAATGTCATATTGAAATTAATGATTATATTGATATTAACTTAATAGAATGCGAAGTGGTACGCAGTACACACAGGGTGCATACAGACACATTTATACAGCACACACAGAGTGTACACAGACACTAGTACACAACACACACACAGTGAACATTGATACAAGTTCACAGGACACCCAGGATGCACACAGATGCAGGAGATACGGTAAACAAAGTAAACAACATCTGTACATGTACTGGTTTACAGCGCATACACTGTGTACACAGTGAACACATTTTGAATACCCAGCTGCAGTACAAACGAGATGGGGCATTCATTCATTCATTGTACACAACTGTGATGTACAGTGACACCACACAGCACACACAACTGTCATGTACAGTCACACACAGTAGTCCCAACGTACACATGAGCAGATTTTCACACAGAAATAAAGTAAAAGTTCGCCCAGTAACTGTTTACTTTCACAAAACACGCGTAAAATTGTGACTGTACATATGCCAATTTTGTGTTAGGAGTTAATGAAATTTTAAGAGTAAATCTGTGAGACTTGCTACGTATAGCTGGTAAATTTGTACAGTAACGTTTGTGTACAGTAACGATTGTTTACGTCAACAAGTACAATAATAAAAATATACAATAGCAAGCATGGACATTGACTGAAAAGTACATACCACGTATGTATACGTACAAGACTTGCGTACAGTTTCGTACACAGGCAAACAAACATTGAAATTCTTTGCCTCAACGTAATCTCCCATGGCTGCGGTACGAGGCATAATTGGCAGGTACACAGTGTGTACACTGCACAGGTACACATTGCAAGCAGTAGATGTACACAATGTACTCAAGACAGACCAGCTGCCACACACACACACATACATACACATACATACACACACACACACACACACACACACACATACACACATCTTTGCAGTTTCATACAATTGACACTCTAGCAATTCTCTCTCCTATGGACACACAGCAACACACACACACATGTGTGTGTACGCCCTCGTACGAGTGTGTGCACCCATGTGTGTGCGCCCTCGTACGTGTGTGTATACACATACCAGTAGTCTCTCGATGCTCTAGGGTGTTTTTTTCCAAAATTTAAAGGGTGCTGGGCTTTTCAAATGGTAGCTTTGAGGTAGTGAAACTGTGTCTGAATTATGGAAGCTAGCACACAATTATAAGAACTGCGCTGGCCAATTCAAATATATATCTAATACTAGTAGACCCACACGGGAAAATTCACGTGTATTTACTACGTTTTTTCATTTTATTTGCCAGTGGACGCGGGCTTTGCGAAGGAGTTTCCACATTGAAGGATGTGCCTTTGGTATCCACAATACAATGCTTACAATACATGTATACCCTACCGAATTTCCTCCTATCTAAATCCTTAAGAGCGTCACAGAGACACTGGCCAAGCAAGCAAGCCGCCTTCTGTATGTTAATATACAGTGAAATTTTTAATAAGCTGGAGGCTTTTGTAGATATATATTTGAATTGGCCAGCGCAGTTCCAATAATTGTGTGCTAGCTTCCATAATTCAGACACAGTTTCACTACCTCAAAGCTACCATTTGTAAACCCCAGCACCCTTTAAATTTAGGAAGAAAATGACCAACCTAATGTGTTGTGTATATTTCAGTTATGCATTGATGTATGTCTCTCTGTAGGTCTCTAATTTGAAATAATGATTATAATTGTGACTATGATCGTATGATTTTGATTGTTACAATAATTGCATGATCATTGTTATGGTTATGATCAAGATTATTGATTATGATTTTGTTATGATTATGGCATTAGCACAGGTTTCATTAGAGTACAGGGAGTAAACATGCTGTATGTACATGGGAGTTATACGTACAGTGTCAGCAGTGCTGTTCAGTATCTATACATGCTTGCATCGTCATTAGTTGTAGTTCAAAGTCGCAGCTTAAACTGTGTCCAGCCAAGTGTCACAGTGTCCAGGCAAGTGTCCAGTCAAGTGTCACAGTGTCCAGGCAAGTATCACAGTGTCCAGCCAAGTGTCAGAGTGTCCAGTCAAGTATCACAGTGTCTAGGCAAGTGTCACAGTGTCCAGCCAAGTGTCACAGTGTCCAGGCAAGAGTCACAGTGTCCAGGCAAGTGTCACAGTGTCCAACCAAGTGTCACAGTGTCCAACCAAGTGTCACAGTGTCCAGGCAAGTGTCACAGTGTCCAGCCAAGTGTCACAGTGTCCAGGCAAGTGTCACAGTGACAACACACCACCTGACATGCTGGTAACCACATCTGTTCTGGTCATCGTTATTTTTTCTACTTCCCTCCACTTGTTATCTCCGGCGCGATATAGGTGTCTGTGCGTGATTGAAGAGCCCAGACGTGATTAAAGAGTCCGTACGTGATTAACGTACCTGTGCGTGATTGAGGTGTTTGTACGAGATCGAAGTTTCTAAAAGTGAGGCTAAAATCTTCTAATTAATGCGCGAGGAAAGATGAAACTTGCAAATTGTAGTTCCTGCTTTTATCTGTACAGGATTTTTTTGCTATTTTTTATCGCTCATAAAGCTGTGTTTGTAGGACATGAGGCGGAAAATTATCATTGTATTTAACTGTGAACTTCATAACCTTCAATGAAATCAAAAGCAACGAATCAAATGTGGACGATAAATGCGAAAGAAAAACTAAATATTTTTTGAGTTGCCAGAAGTGAAAAACTGGCAGAGATGAAATGGAGTTTCTATATTTGAAAAGTTCTATTTTTTCCTCAGTTTTTCCCTCTATATAAGTCGCAATTTGTATCCTAGATACTCCAGAGTATTTACCTCAGTGAGTTTGTATCCTAGAAACTCCAGAGTATTTACCTGAATGAGCTTGTATCCTATATACTCCAGAGTATTTACCTCAGTGAGCTTGTATCCTATATACTCCAGAGTATTTACCTTAGTGAGCTTGTATCTTATATACTCCAGAGTACTTACCTTTAATGTAAGGGATCTATGGAAAGTTCTCCTGAAGTTGACAAGTCGTACAGCTAAGACGACCGCATGAACTTTTTCAAAAGAAACTTGGAAACTTCGGTCGCGAAAATCCGAAATTTTCAGCTTGAGGTCAGGTCTCCAACCTGCGAAACCAGGCAGTTTGATGTGATGGTTGGTAGGCACCACACGAGTGCTGGGGGTCGGGAGGGTCCTTGCAGTACTTTAGTCTCTGACCCCCAGTGCCTGACCCCCTCAAGGCCCTGACCCCCAGAACCCCGCTCCAGGGAATGAAGAGTAGACCAGGTTGCCACGTGGTTTCAAATTCATTCAAGAAACAAACTCTCACTTGCAAGCCACTTCCACAGCACGTCTACATTTTTCGAGTCTGCACGTCTCCCCCTCCCTCCC